>CAWZYM010000185.1:435000-550000 GCA_963966185.1 Rhabditoides inermis | reverse complement strand
CCTCGGCGAACAGCCCAGCCCGACCGAGACACTGCAGTGCTGCTTCGAGATCGTCGACACGCTCATTGGTCCGTCATTTGTTTTCCTAGTTGTTTAGTTTCCTCAGTGTAAATGGCAATGTAGATAGACAGAGAGAGAGAGAGAGAGAGAGAGAGAGAGAGAGAGAGATAGCTTTTTCACAGGACTGGTTCTGTTCGCTGTGATTGTGGGAGACGTGGGTAACATGGTGACGAATATGAATCTTCAACGAAGTCAATTCGAGGAGGTGCTCGATGGCTGCAAGGTAGGAACCTCGCCCTCTCTCTCACTTTATAGATCTGGCATGGAATTATTTGGTTATTTGCGCTAAGCAGCACGCTATCCATTGAATAGGAAACTTGAATATTCTATACCAAATCTCTGAAACATATTTTATGATTGCTACTTTAGAAAGTGCATAATGATAGATCTCTCTTTCTCTCTCTCTCTCTTTCTCTCTCTCTCTTTCTCTCTTTCTCTCTTTCTCTCTTTCTCTCTTTCTCTCTTTCTCTCTTTCTCTCTCTCTCTCTCTCTCTCTCTCTCTCTCTCTCTCTCTCTCTCTCGCTTCCTCTTCATCTGACACATTGTTAATAGAATTCGTTTGAAATCACGTCTTCGTCTTCCATTGAATAAGTAACTTGCATATTCTATAAACCGAGTCTCTGAAACGTAGTCGAAAATTTTGAGATGTGGATGCGGTATCGCGGGGTTCTACCTGTTCTCTCGCAGAAGGCCGTACAGTACTTCAGCCACCAGTGGGACAACGGCAATGCCAACGTGGATGAGGAGGTGAGTGGGAGAAGAACCGTCCTGTTTTTCATTACTTACCTTACTTGATTACTTGACCGATCCGTTATTATGGTGTTGTGCGCAATGACCAATGTGAATGCACTCTTTAAAGTTGAGAGAGCGATGAGGATGGGATGTTTTTTCAATATGTGTTAACTGTGCATTACATGACGTCCCTTTTCTTCCAGGAGATCGCTTCTTTCCTTCCGCCCCGACTCTATGGCCAGATTGCTGTGCACATTCATATGGAGACGTTGAGAAAGGTACGGTGGTTCAAGATTGATCTATGGACTTTTTAGGATAATTAACTTTATGTTGTAAAGTTATCGAGATTGTATTAACAAAGTAGTCAGTTCAGGCATATGTCATACACATGAAACGTATCTCGCAAAGTGATTGAAACAAGGTTTGACGCTAACAGTTTACTTTGGACTAATTGGTAATTGGATATGAAAGAATAGGTACTGTATCTGTATCCGTATTCGAAACGTATACTATATCCGAATCGTATCCCTTTAGGTGAAGCTGTTCGAAGACTGCGAACCGGCGCTGCTATTCGAGCTCATCATCAAACTGGAACTGCAGGTGAGTGCAGGTGGGATGGCAAGGATAACTACGTTATGAGTTTTGAGCGACAACAAATCTGAAAGTGTACACGTGAAATAAAGGGAAGAAATGATAAGAAGTTTAAGATGGATTTGATTTGACTGATTACAGGTGTACAGTCCGCTGGACGCGGTGTGCCGCAAGGGAGAAGTGGGCACGGTGAGTTACATGATGACGTCATGAATGTGGTGACGTCATCAGTCGATATCCTTTAGGAAATGTACATAGTGAAGAGCGGCTACGTCGAAGTGACGAATGAAGACGGCACTGTGGTGAGTATGTCTATCCTCTCTCTCTCTCTCTCTCTCTCTCTCTCTCTCTTTCTATTTCTCACACTTTCTCTCTCTCACCCTCTCTGCGTCTCTCTCTATCTCTCTCCCCCCCTCTCTCTCCTCTCTCTCACCCTCTCTCTAG
The DNA here is from genome assembly GCA_963966185.1 of Rhabditoides inermis. Lineage (NCBI taxonomy): Eukaryota > Metazoa > Nematoda > Chromadorea > Rhabditida > Rhabditidae > Rhabditoides > Rhabditoides inermis. The sequence continues at coordinate 548,173 of CAWZYM010000185.1, read as the reverse complement.
GTCTTCGTTCGTCTGGGTGAGGGCACAGTGTTCGGTGAGCTGAGTATCCTGAACATTCCCGGAAACAAGAACGGCAATAGGAGAACGGCCAATGTGAGGTGAGCAGTGTAACAAGTATATATATATCAATCGTTTATCCGGAATCGTTATATCTGAATATGACAACACAATCATAATGATATGAAGCATACAGTAGTGCCTAAGATGCTAGATAAATAGGCTAACGCCGGGGAAAGACAGGTAGGCTGACGAGGTTAGTGGTGGGAAGACGATACTTGATCGATACTCATTCCTGGACCATTAGAGTACCATTCTTGACGTGTAGAGCTCCGGGGTTTCCTTTGCTTTCATGCCAATCGGTATCTCATCGCGCCATAGCTGCTTCCACACGAGGGTACTTCCCGCCGCCTCACTGGTTACTCGGAAAGGATTCTTGTCGATGACCGAACATTCGGTGGCGGTGGGGCAAAATGAGGACCCGACCGCACGCCGCGGGGAAAAGAAGGAGAATATATATATATATATATATATATATATATATATATATATATATATATATATATATATATATATATATATATATATATATATATAGCCAGCACCAGAGCGATAGTTGTCGATCTACATACCTCGCTTGCAGCTCGAAATACGGTGCTCTAACCATCTAACTCTCTTATTCGCCGCAAGCGTCATCCTCTCCGTCTTCCTCTGATCTACCCCACAACGCGCGGCTTGAGAGAATAGAAAGATATACTCTCTCTGATCCGATTACGTTCCACTGCTGAGTTGTATACAATGTTCTCTGAGATGGGTTAATTCTTTGAATCTCTTACTCTTAGTTGAAAAATTTCATCTTTGGGAAAATAATTCAATTGGACGTGATAGGGACAGAAGTGGAGAAAGAGAGAGAGAGAGAGAGAGAGAGAGAGAGAGAGAGAGAGAGATCATCTCACAGATCCGTTGGCTACTCTGACCTGTACGTTTTGTCGAAGGAGAATCTCTGGGCGGCTCTTCGGGAGTACCCCGACGCCGCACAGTCACTCATAGAGAAGGGTGGGTTACGTTTCACGGCGATAGACGAACCTCTGGTTGATATTGCAGCGTAGATCTATACTACTGATCAAAAAAATTCGAGGTTTGTCTCGTTTTTTGAAGAAAAAAAAACAGTGATGAGAATACCAAAAAAAAGCAACTGCGGTAAATTGAAATAAACTCACTGAATGACTGAAATAGGAAATAGGAGAAGAAATATAATAGTAAAGTTCAACAAGCCATGTACGTGGGAAACGCAAAAAGAGAGAGAGAGAGAGAGAGAGAGAGAGAGAGAGAGTATTTGGAGTGAAGCAATTCTTCAGGTCGCCAAATTCTGGCCAAGGACAATCTGCTTCTGGATGATCTCGAGCCGGAGGAGTGGGATGCGGACGCGCCACTGGAGGACCAGTTGAAGAAGGTCAGACAGTCAATCGATCAGACAATCAATCATTTATCCGGAGTCGATATATCTGAGTATGACAACACAATCATGATGATATGAAGCATACAGTAGTAGTGCCAGTCACAGTCAGACGGGCACATCTGTCCATTCATTTTACTTATTCTATTTATTAATCCGTATTTATTTATTTCATTAACATACTTGCATTTCTATAGTTCAACTGAGGGGGGGAGAGAGAGAAATGATGAGAGAGAGGGGAGAGAGAGAGAGGGGAGGGGGGTTCCAACGGTGGTTCCCCATTTGAGATTCGTTTTGTTGTATTTTTTTCCTATCTTGTCATGTTTGTACATATGTCTTTATCTTGCACGAGTTGTTAAAAAAAACCCGTATAAATTATTATTTCTCTCCAGATAGCTGAAGTGGCCGCAGAGTGCGATGTGTTGTTGACGATGGCTGAGGAGCAGTTCAGGTACTCGAATATTTCGTTGATTCTCCCATTTTCAGACGTATAATTGATTAATAAGTGGATATGACATACACATAATTTGACGAACAACTTTCGTATTCGATCCGATTTGCGAAGCTGCACTTTCTCCAGACACTGTAAATAACGCATCATATGCGGAATGAGGAATCCAGTCAGTCTCCAGACATCTTGAACCACCTTGCCTCGATATAGTTGTTTCCGTAAAGCAGAAAATCGATAACAGCAATTAGCATAGTTTTATAGAAATTACAAAACACTTACAATTATGCTCTAAATTATTGTTTGAGGGAGCGTTCTGTGCGGCACAAGCTGTTGCTGACTCGACTGGAGCGAGAGTACGCGGACGTGAGGGAAGGGAGGAGAAGTGGCCGAAGCAGCGCGCGGAGTAGAACGAGTCGAGGGAGCAGGCGAAGTCACGACAGTGCACTCTCTGTTCCCGTGTAAATGACTCGATTGTTTCATCGTGATTGCTATTTGCAACATGCTCTGTTTGAATTCAAAAATGAAATCAATGTTATATAATGTTATAAATGCCTTTTCTCATTGACACTATTGAATACTATCGAACAGCACTATTGAATAATTGAACAGCACACACTCTCTTTCTGTTCCCGCCATGTGTGAATTGTAATTTTAGTGCATTAGTAAAATGTGATTTTTCAGAATGCAAGTAATAAATCGTGATTGACCATCGTGATTGCAACATGTCCTGTTTGAAAGAAAATAAAATAAATCATTGACACGTTATTAAATATACTTCACCGACCACCGACGTATGAATATAGACTAACTATGTGCATTAGTTTCATATTCGGTTTGCAATGTTCGTCAGTTTTTTCTAGTACGGAATGTGAAAAACTTCACATTTCCTCACCACATCAAAGTAAAAAAACACTATGTAGTAGAATACTACATAGTGTTTTTGTAGTAGAATGTAGTAGTTGTAATGTATTGTAATGTATTTTGTATTGTAATGTATTTTGTATTGTAATGTATTTTGTATTGTAATGTATCAATTGTAATGTATTTTTATCAGTTGCCAGACATTCGAAAAATTAAAAGATGTGCAACAGAATTCTGCTAGATACCATTTATGTATTGGAATATTGAGAATTGATGGAGTCTGCTAACGATGGTGCCATTCTATATTTATTCGAGATTTAATAGACAACTCCTAACACTCTTATATTACTAATAGTGTTTCTGGTAACCGGTGTGTGTAGCGTGAACTCTCTCTGTCCTCTTGTTGTCTGTGAAGACTATTTTCTGTTTGAGTGAAGCACGGTAAAGACACGTCGCGTTTTCATTATAATTATTTCGCGTATGTACGTGTAATATGTGAGTTACCTATACAGAGTGCAGTGATATGTTTACCACTATTGGCATAAGTGAACGGGGGCTCAGCAGTCTCTGAGACTTTTGTTGTTTTCGAAACTCGAGCAGCGTGACCTAAATCACTTTGGAAACAGCCGTAAAAACGCGGCTTGCTGATGAGACGTTTCGAATGATTTAATACGATTTCGGCTAGTGTTGGCTATTGCTCCCTCCGTCCCTCGAGTTTCCGGCTCGTCTAATTTCTGTGAGAACCGTGTGCGGCTAATTTCGAGGTCTGGCCTCTCCTCCTCTGCTGTGGCTAGTCATAATTGAACGGGATTAGCAAGCGCGTCTTCCCTCTCTCTCCCTCTATCTCCCCCCCCTCCCCCTCTCTCTCCCTCTCCCTCTCCCTCTCCCTCTCCCTCTCCCTCTCTCTCCCTCTATCTCCCCCCCCCTCCCCCTCTCTCTCCCTCTCCCTCTCCCTCTCCCTCTCCCTCTCCCTCTCCCTCTCCCTCTCCCTCTCCCTCTCCCTCTCCCTCTCCCTCCCCCTCTCTGTCTCTCTCCCCCTCCCCCTCTCTCTCCCTCTCCATCTCCGTCCCCTTTCTCTGGTCTGCTACAAGTTGTTCGCATGATTCCGTGTCTTTCTCTTTTCCTTGAACTTTACGTACTTACCTATTATACCTACCACTTCTCATTTTCCCGTCCCCGCGAGCGGTTGCCCCTTCCCGCGCTCCCTCGAATGACCACCCGACGACAATGAAAGTCACCGCCGCCGCCGCTCGGAGATGAGGTTTCATGGAGTATCGACTAATTCTCTAATTGAAGCCGTTCACTGTGAGACGATAAGGCGACGCCAAATAAGCCTGTGGACGTGCAACTAGTCGGCGAAGCGCGGATTCTCGATTGGAGGAAAAGAAGGTACAAAGCGAAGGCGAATTGAAGGGCAACGGCGGCACCCGCGAACGGAAGAGAAGTATGTTGCTGTTATCGATCGATGTCCGGAGCCGTTCACTGTGAGACGATAAGGAGGAGCCGAATAAGCCTGTTGGGAGTGCACTAGTGGGTAACTCACGGATTTCTTGGATTTCGCAACGTGATAATGACGAATGGATCAACCGTAAGCAAGTATGCAAATGGTCGAGAGAAGTTCGAGAACGTTCGACGTTAGAGGCAACGTGGTCCATATGGCTCACGCGTTCGAAGACGAAACAAGCCCGCATACTCTATATGGAAGAAGGAAGAAGATTCTCGAAAGATGCTACCCACCGGATGAGGCTTTGCTATAGGAAGCAATACCCTCCAAGGACCCATCCGGGGACTAAACACTAAACCTTTGTACATTCCGCACCAGTTTGTATTTCGTGTTTTGTGTTTTGTCTGCGCCTATGGATAAACCTATATTATTATTATTACTTTCAATTCTTTACCAACTCACAGTTGTTAGCAATGCGCAGGCGTATTGTTCTTGCTGTGCACCTTTTCAGTACGGAAACGATGGAAAACGTAGAAAGGAAGAGAGGAAGAGATGAAAAGATAAGAATGCGAATAAGTAGACGAACGCTATTAATATGTTGTCTCGTTATTCTTACGTAGCATTGTATAATTTCTAATCTTATCATTGTATAATTTATAATCTGAAACGCACGATTGCTCCTTTACAGATTGTTTTTTTTCACCTTTCACGTTTGCATCAATTGTAATGTATTTTATCAGTTGCCAGACATTCGAAAAATTTGATGTGCCACAGAATTCTGCTAGATACCATTTATGTATTGGAATATTGGGAATTGATGGAGTCTGCTAGCGATGGTGCCATTCTATATTTATTCGAGATTTAATAGTCAACTCCTATTACTCTTTTATTACTAATTTGCTGTTATTCTCGCCCGCAATGTGTTTTTTTTGTTGAATGATTGTTTTTACGTGTCTGAAACATGTATACTTACGACTAACCAACAAGTACATTGGTGATATCGAGTACATTCGCATTCATAAAGGAAACAGTGTCACCATTATCACACTCATATTAACTGTTAATTATCATTAATGATATGTTTTTGCCAGTTTGTATAGTGTATTTTGAAAACAGCACGTCGTATGTAAATAAGCACTGTGTTACTGTATATTCTCTCACACTCACACGTATCTATTCTCTCTCTTTTGTCCTTTCTTCCTCTTCTTTCTGTCTATTTTTCTTCCGTGCTTCTATTGAGATAGGTGTACTTATAAAAGAAGTTCGTATTATTCGCTTTGACATTGTGTCTATTTGCGTGAGAATCGTTTGTTATTTTGAACACAAAGGTACGTTATTCGTAATCAAAAAGTCTCATCTTTCGCGATTTTGACCATTAAGTGTGTGTGAGAGAGAGAGAGAGAGAGAGAGAGAGAGAGAGAGTGAGAGATAGAGAGAGAGAGAGATACAGAGAGACAAACAAAAATTGAGAGAGAGAGAGAGTGAGAGAGAGAGAGAGAGAGAGAGAGATACAGAGAGACAAACAAAAATTGAGAGAGAGAGAGAGAGAGAGAGAGAGAGAGTGAGAGATAGAGAGAGACGTGATTCCATTGCTTTCATTTCCCGAGCAGTTTTAGTTTTACATCACATCCGAGCCTTTCCCGAAAACAATTCGCTACTCGTCTTGTCATTTTTCACCACTGTTATAGTATAGAAACAGAAATGCAAAAATAGAGAAAAAGAAAGAGAGAGAGAGAGAGAGAGAGAGAGAGAGAGAGAGAGAGATGGTCGAACATCGCGAGTTATTTCGAGAAGGCTCTCTTGGGGGATTCAATTTTCTGGGGTTCTCTGTTTTTTTCCCGCCCTCTTCTGAAGGAGCGAGCACAGGCAGAGTAGCTTCTCTCCCTCCCTCTTCTCTCTCTCTCTCTCTCTTCCTCCCTCTCTCTCCATATATCTCCTTATCTTGCACGTTTGCGTATTTTCGGGTAAACGACCAAACACCCCACCAAGACGACATTAATTCTTCATTTCAAGATGTTCATACATATTCTAACGCATGATTCGACCGATTCGCAATCTATTCTACAGCTGTTTAATCATTCAAATGAGTTCATTCAAGTCGCAAATACATATTTGGAAAGAGAGAGAGAGGGTGGATGAGAGAGAGAGAGAGAGAGAGAGAGGGGGGGGAGAGAGAAAGAAAAGATAGAGAGAGGGGATGAGTGATTGAGAGAGAAGAGGATACCCACACAATGCTGTTTTGTTTCTATATTCATATATCTGTCACATTCCGCCCGTGCGCGTTTGAGAGAATTTCACGCATCATATTTATATATTTAGATACGTACGAAAATATTTCTTTTTTCGACGTCTCAAGAAATTGGCTGAAAAAGGTTGCTGCTAAATTTTGCGAAACAAGAACCCGAGACCCGGGAGTCGATTGAGAGGGGGAGAGGGGGAGAGGGGGGGGGAGAGAGAGAGAGAGAGAGAGAGAGAGAGAGACTAATTGTGTTCGACCACGTTCGCCTATCATCATGTCAATGCTTTCTACTTTCTACGTTTGCAGTCCTGACTGACCCTAGCCTACGAATAATCTAGTAAAACTACTCTCATATTTTCCTCGTTACTTTGTTTGTGCCTACTGCTAATTATAGCCGAACACACATCTGAAGAAAGCCGTTGGTCACTTACGCGCTGTCTAAAAATGTATGTATGTATGTATGTACATATGTCGCACGTATTTACACGTATTCAGTTGCTTCTTACGTGTTAGTGCACCCAAGTATTTGATATAATATTATCCATATTGCCCTCACTGTTTCATCTAGCCTATTGCAAAGTGCGTTTTATATATGCGGTTTCTAATAAGGCGAGAGAGAGAGAAAGATAATGAGAGAAAGAAGAGAGAGGAACGTGAGGAGAAAGATAGATAAAAATAAAGTGAGAGAGACTAAAGAAAGAGAAACGAGAGAGAAACAGAGAGATCGGGCTCACGTACCAGCATAATTGTTGAGGATTGCGTGTAATTGAGCGCTTAGCGTGGACGGGGTCGAACCCAGTCCACTCCTCCCCTCCCCTTCTCCTCTTCTCACCTTCCTTCCTAACTGTACGAGCTCACGCGAGTGTATACATTATTAGTGTGCCAGTGAATGATGATTAGGATAGGATGAATAGTTGGTAGGAGCGGGAAGGATCTCTCCCATTCCTCATCCAGGCTCCACTAGCTATACTCTTTCCACTCTCCCCCCACTTGCCCAACCATGTTATGTGAGTGTACTTGTATCGAATGAATTTATTTAAATCGGCGTATTTATTGATTATTTTATCGATTTATCGATTTTCAGATGTTATGAGTCTCCAGTCGGTGGTACTGATCATCTACGTAGTCGTGCCGTGTGCCGGCATCGCCCTCAACCTCTACGTCTTCCGCAAGCTCATCAACATCGCCAGGTACACGCTGCACCACCACACACTAAGCACGATGAAACACTACGAAGTTGTTTTTTCAGAAGAAGCATTCTCCGATTCGAGACGACGTCGGGCCTTCCGCTGTGTGCGATGACCATATCGGATTCCGTCTGTTTACTGACACAGTTGATACAGGTATTCGGATTCACTTTAACAATAGAAGTACATCGAAGTATACACCTGCGCTATTTCGGTGACCGTGACGTGATGCGTGATGCATTCTGATACCATGAGAGCCCAGTGGCTGATATTGCGGTGTCACCTCATTACGCTCGGGGATTCTACGTATACTTTATTCACACATCTGTTGCGTAGCCCCATGTTCTGTCTGACGTGAAAAACTGGGGCCTCTCAAGTGATTCAAAAAAGGGATTCGAGTTGTTTTTGAATGACAACATCCTGGTTACTGCCTGGTGACTAGTGATTGGTGAGAGAACACGACTAGAGACGGGAAAAATAGTACGAATTTACGAATACGTCTGCACAGTGTTTTGTTCAGGTGTTATTTCACTACGTCGCTAATCGGCTGTTACGCCACGGAGAGCTGGGAACGCAGATGCTTTCGCTCATCTGCAAGGTACATTCACTTTACATAATAATAATATTGTTCATCCTTGAAATATTGTATAGGTTTTACTATACCCATTTTTTGCTAAATCTCATTTTACTACATGTCTGTAGCTTGTGTACTTTGCTTAATCTCCCAGGTTGTTTTTCATGAGAGTGTATGTGTACGCACGCTTATTAGCACACGTGACTTTCGCGGCGCTTCGTGCAACGAGACACGTCCACGACAACAGCTCACCCCAATAGCATTTGCATATCTCATATCCATGTAAAAGAGTCTACTAGGTTTACTACAATCACGTTTGCTGAGACGCGTAGACATGACTCTTGGAATTGGCACATAGGCAAGGATGGCGAAGCAATTTGCATGTGCAAACCTTGTGGACTTTCCGCTATTTTTGAGTAGAGGTACATGGGAGTAAGCGGGGGCGCGCGCGGTGATGGGATTATGTGTGTTCAATTCGCGCCTCTTCTCATATCCGAAACATTTCCCATGAGGGAAATGGACATGCGCACAGAGTATGCATGGAACACATCGCGACTCGCATTCCGGCTATTTCTGTCCGAATGGACAGGGTACGAGCAAGATGCCCTATTCTCTCTCTCTCTCTCTCTCTCTCTCTCTCTCTCTCTCGCTCTCTCTCGCTGTCTCAGTCTCTGGTCTCTACAATATTCCAGTGCGTGGGACGACAGAGAAAAGGCAATGGCGAGAAACAATCTATTTTGTTTGCGAGGCGTGGGGGGAGAAGGCACGTGGGTGAGATGAAGGAGGAGGAGGAGGAGAAGGAGAAGGCTTGCATGCCTGACTGAGAGCTCCTTTCTCTCTCTTTCTCTCTCTCTCTCTCTCTTTCTCTCTCTTTCTCTCTCTCTCTCTCTCTCTCTCTCTCTCTATTCACACCACTGCAGCTCCAGGCTCCTTGAGACCTTGAGTACCTCGGTGTTGAAGAGGAGGAACGCAGACGGGTGACGGGATGCTAAACTTCATGCAACCAACAAGCAAAGTGCAAAACAGAAACTGCAAAAAGCTTAGCAAGTTCATATGTTGCTTACTTGCTTGCCAACACTGTGAAACCAGAGCATCTCAACAAGAGCAATATCACAAAAAAAAAGAAAAAAAAAAAAAAAAGATGTAGAGATTTAATTACCCAAGTTTGAGGTAATGCTTTCCCTGATGATGCCATAAAGGCGAAACGTCGGAATAAAACTGTTTCTATCGCGGTACATCGGCTGAACACAACATCTCATCAAAAAAGATTCCTTCTCATTTGCATATTGTTTCAGCTCGATCTCTATTTGATGCACACCACATCCGCCTTCTCCGTATGGTGCTGGCTGATGCTGTCGGTTTTGAGGTTGGTTTTTGCTATTATAAAATTAATTAATAATATTATTGATGTTATAGATATCACAAGGTATTTAAATTTTAGCATTAGACGACATTAGCAGTAGACGATTGTTTACTAGTAACACAGACGGTCATTGTGTTTTGCTGAACAAAAGCTAATTAGTAGGATAGAGCTTTTTCATTTGCTAAAAAAAGCAGAGATTATTCATGTGGTTCGCACGATTCTCGTATTCGAGCGATGTAATATGTAGGTGTTGTGTTGATTCTCGGAATAAACACACCTAGTCAAATACAGAAGGATACAACGAATTACAGGTCACTTCAACCTTTGAAATAAACTATAGTTCTATTCTCGCAATAAGTTGCGCGCGGTGGAGCAGATCAGAGGAAGACGGAGAGTCAGCTCTCGGCAATAGCGCGCAAAACAAGAGAGGCGGACGGTTATGGCACCGTATTTCGAACTGCAAGCGAGGTAGATCGAAAACTATCGCCCTGGCGCAGGCTTCATGTGCAGTGTGCTGTCCTCGGGTAATGACTGGGTTGTTCGCACGTCTTTCTTCGAATTCCGCAGAATGCTGATGAGTCTCGAGAATTTGGGATTTCCTTCACCTCTACCTTTACAATGAGTGATGTCTATAACATCTTATTCTAATCTATGGGCGTATGGGGGAGGGAGAGCATTTGATAAAAGAAATTACTCAAAGTGTTTTAATCATAACTTTATAAATATGTTCGCATGAATAATGTAAACACATTTTTAAATATCACTATATTTACAGGTACACGGCAGTTTTCCATCCGCTGAAGTATAGAACGATATGGCGTCAGCCCAGAAATGCTCTGAAGTGAGTGTCTCTCTCCCCCCTACACACCACTCTCTCTCTCTCTCTCTCTCGTTTTCTCCGACCATGTTGCAATACTAGTGAACATGCATCAATCCTCTAATGCTATATCTCGAAAAAAAAAACTAGTTAATTTTGCAGAATGCTGGCCGCTTGCTGTTTCTCGTTCGAAATGTGGATTCTCTTCTTTGTCGTCTACTCATCGGAGGGACAGATCTGTCTGGAAGATCCCGCCATCACCGCCGATCAACTGAAGGTACAATCGATAATCAATCAATAATCAATCAATAATCAATCAATAATCAATCAATAATCAATCAATAAACATTAAGTTCGCTCACCTCACCGATATCATCATTTTCTACGCGATTCCATCCCTCCTGCGGCTGTGGTTCGATGGAGTGGTGTTGATGCGGTGTTATAGGTAAGGAATCTTTCTCTCTCTCTCCCTCTCTCTCTCACTCACTCTCTCGTTCTCTCTCCGTCTCTCTATCTGATGACATGTTTCAATAGGTCAGGTACAAGGTCAACATATAATAAATCAATAAATCAATGTATTTTCCAGTCCGTCGATGGCGCTTGAGCACAAGTTCTACGAGCGTCGGTGTGCCATCAGTGTGCCGGTCGTGGCTGTCAATAGAAAGTGGGTGCATTAAATTTGTAATTATAATTATACCCAAATTAATTATACCAAATTATATAAACAATTTAATTAAAAATTAATTAATTATATATATATATATATATATATATATATATATATATATATATATATATATATATATATATATATATATATATATATATATATATATATATATATATATATATATATATATATATATATATATATATATGTGTGTGTGTAATTATACCCAAATACCCAAAGAAAGTCAGCTCGTCTTTCATAATAAAAGACAAAATGCAGTAAAGGCTCGACACGTTGACACGCACTGAGTTTTTCGTTATGTACATATTACATACACTTCATTTTGTGTGTTCATTTCGTGTTTTGTTGTGTTCGTAAAAACTATAATTTTCATTGTTTACTCGAAACGCAAACTTATTCTTCTGCGCTTTTCAGCCAGTGAGGCTAGGGCTACCAAACTACCATGATGCATACATCGTTTGTAGTTTCAAAACCAAAGTTTTACGGAATTACGCGGTCATACCATAGTTATGAATTACACCAAAGCGAACAATTGAGTGGTGTTGCCTGGAAAACCTGCAAAGCAGCAACGCTTTTCTATGTTCCCTTTTTCTGTTTGGCTGCCTTTTGCTCTTTGCAAAAGCTCGCTTTGGAAAAGTGCTTCCATCGGTGTCGGTGTACACGGAACTAGATATTATGGAAATTGCAAAAGAAGAATATACACTTTCTCTCTCTCTCTCTCTCTCCGCAGCCTAAACATGCACATAATTCGGTTCGAGCGCGCGGAAGAAAGCGACCAGGGGTGTAGTTCCTGGAATTATGAAAAAAAGGAAAGAAAAAGAGGGAGAGTGGACTGAGTGTTGCGAATGGGGAAATCTGAATGATACTAAACGCATCATAAATCACAACTCAAGTTACTCTTGTTTTCGGCAGAGAACAATTGGTACAGCTACATTCTAAACACTCTCTATGATCTATGAGTATTCAAATAAATAGCGAAAAATCAATAAAAAATCAATAATACAATTTTAGGATGTCACGAGCTGATGAAGCTCTCGACGACAGGGCGAAGCTGGCACTGGTCGTGTCGATATCGGCCAACCACGTCAATGTGAGCATCTCTCTCTCTCTCCCCTCTCTCTCTCTCTCTCTCTCTCTCTCTCTCTCTCTGTCCCTCTTTCTCTCTCTCCCTCCCTCTCTCTCTCCCTCTCTCTCTCTCTTTCTCTCTCACTCTCTCTCTCACTCTCTCTCCCTCCCTCCCTCCCTCCCTCCCTCCTCTTCCTTTTGTCTGTTCTGTTGTTTACAACTGTCTGCAGTATGTTTCTGACCAGCCACGGTGACTGTTCTCTTTTTATATTTTCATTTCATTTCAGAGTGCTTCCAAGAAACGCGAGGCTATCATGAAACGAAAGACGCGAATGGTGATGCGGTCGATTATCATTTCCGGTCAGTGATACGTTTCAATCTTCTTTCTTATTTTGCAAAATGTTTCTTTGACAAATCGCATACGTTGCACACTCGACCTTTTATTGAGAGGGTTTTGATTGGATCAATCGGAACGGTGATGAAACGAGTTAGTTGTATACATACTAATATAAGTATATAAGTTTCAGTCCTGAACCTGATGTGCAATCTTCCGTCGATGGTTCTCAGGACGTTTGTCACCCTCTCAGACGGGGAGAACGACTTCAAAGTGGCAGAGAGTGAGTTTCGAACGCTGGACATGTTTCAAAGTGCAACACGTTTCACTGAAATTGTTTGCGTATCGATGATACGCCATCACCAGTGTATATTAGCGTGGAAAGTTGAAGTATTTCAACTTTTGTTTCAGCTGTTTCGCAGATCCTGTATTTTCTGCAATTCGCGTGCAACGCGTTTTACCTATCCACATCCATATTCGAAACCAGTGACATACAGAGGTGCGTCTATGCATTCGTACTATCTGTCTTTTCATTTTCTCCTCTCCTACTCAATCTCTAAAAGTGGTCGTTTCAGGGTTACTGGAGTAACTGCCAGCCAGCGCACCGGACCGAGCAAAATGATCTCGCAAGATGAGGACAGCTAAATGATTCCACTACAACCACGGGACTAAGCTGCGGTCATGTCGTAGTACTCCCTTTCCTCCGTCGTAAATTCCGGTCGCTCTATCCCGGTTTTCTAATGAGAAATTGACACGTGCAGCATTGCTGAGGGATTATGCCAATTCCACCAATCTATTTCCAGCGACACGGGTCCCTCTCTCCCTCTCTCCCTCTCTCCCTCTCTCCCTCTCTCCCTCTCTCCCTGTCTCTTCCTCCCTCTCTCCCTACTGTACAAACTATACGCTCGCCGTGTGCAAGCGTTTTGTAATTTTGTGTGACACCTAGTTATTCCAATTATGCACCGATCTGATGTCAGGGGTATTGTATGACACGGGTACCGATAATCAATAAATAATCGTGTACTTGCTTCCACGAATATAACGTGAAGTCCTGCGAAAGTAATTGGCGGACAGAAAGGACGATTGAAGACTATTCTAGACAGTAATTCCGTTTTGCACTCTGTGAAAAACTGGAGAGAATGAGATGAACAAGAGAACAACGTGATGTCGTGATGTGGCGAAAATTAAGACAATGTGAAAAAATAGAGGGACGGAGGGAGGAAGGGAGATTCTTGCGGAGAATACCACATAATCAACAGCGTTATGTGATTGTGAACGATACGAGTACAAAATCACCAAATGAACGCAAAAAAAGAAGAAAATCCTACCGAACTATGCATTTCCGATAAGAAACAATATAGAACAACAACTTAGAGAGAGTAACGTTTTATGCAGGGATCATAATGATAACGGGTATAATACATTGATGGGACAAAGCACAGCAGACAGAAGGGAGAAGTCTATTGATTATCGATCGGTCCCTCTATTTCTCTTCTCTTGCCCTGTGTGAGTTCATTATAGGGGGTTCTTAGCTACTCGGTAGAGCCTAACGCTTGTTCGGACCTCTGCGCTCTCCGTGAAAGCACACTATTTCGTCTTCCACTCGCGTGTTCGAGCCTCTACAGCATCGATAGACCCAAACAGGAACCTTGATTTGAGGCTCGATAGAGGGGTAATAGAAGGTTGATAGAGGATGCCTCGAACAGAGGCGAGCCTCTATCAACCTTCTAACAACCCTCTATCGCTCGGATTGTAATGGGGATTCGTTAGGGTCAAACGCTCCCGTTTGGGTCTATCGATGCTATAGAGGCTCGAACACGCGAGTGGAAGACGAAATAGTGTGCTTTCACGGAGAGCGCAGAGGTTCGAACATGCGTTAGGGTCTGCCGAGTAGCTAAGAACCCCCTTATGAGATCAGGCAAACACTATGACAAGACAACATATAGCTAACAGAAGAAGGGACCTAGCGATCTCCGATCGGTCCCTCGGTTCCCCTGCCCTGTGTGAGTTGTATCTTGTGCTGGTAGAGGGTGAGTATGCCTCTCCAGAGTTCGTACTGCTGTCGCGCGTGCGCCATGTCTGACGGGGCACCGTTGTCGGAGCGCTGGAAAAACAATAGATCACTGGTAGGGTAGCCCATCGCAGTACCGTTTTTTGTACTAATGACTTGATAGCATGCATTTTGACTATTATTATACTTCACCACTACAGAAGCTACGAAGCAGTTTCCGCTTGCTGATTTCATTTCATGTAACAGTATTTTGCAGAGAAATTTGGAAGTGATTTGAAACTGCATTCACTGAAGATGCGGTCAGTCTCTTCGAAAGCCATTCGGGAGTGTTTCGAAGGCATAGCAAAGCATTCCGAAGTGTTTGGGGGTATTCGCGAGTATTTCCAAGGCATTCGGGAGTGTTCTGCAAGCGAATCGAAAGGCAATTCCGAACTGTTTCGGAGGCATTCGGGAGTGTTTTGAAGAGACTGACCGGTACTTGACTGTCCCGTATATCCTGTGTTCTTCTGTCTACACCCGGATGTCTATTGAAAGAGCAGCAGCATCCATCTCGCTATCTTCCGCGTTTTAGGATGACATGCCCTTTTGCTGTCGCAAATTTGACAAATGACGTGGCCAAGGAGTGATGAACATGGTAATAGCCAACCATAGCTAATAACCAAAATGTCTTTCACGTGTATGTATGTATTTGTGTTTTGTGATATTCGCGTATTGGAATTTGAAACAAAGGAAGCTTGAAATATTATATAGTCAGTTGTTTTTCAACATGTAAAGTAGATTATTGTATAACGGAAACAAATACACGTTCTAAAAACTATGTTTTTTCCTATCATTCCAGTGCATTCTTTTCAAAAGAGGAACAAAAGTTCGAAACAATAGTGTTTTTTTGTGATACATAGGACATATTGTTTTGTTACCTGGATTTTCGAAAGGGAAACGCATACAAGTTTGAAGAAATTTGTATTTTATTTGAATACGAAAAGGTAAGGAAGTGAGTGAAGACCTGTGAGTTAGCCCTTGGCCACCCCAGGCGCCAGGCCCCCGCCTTACACAGGCCAGAGAGAGAGAGAGAGAGAGATAGTTCGTGTTACCTGTAGTGCCTCTGCTTCGTCCTCGAGTGACTTGACGTGGTCCTGCAGCTCGGCCACCCACGCAGCCCCGTCGTCCCGAGAGAGCTGCAGGGAGGGTGGAAGGGACTACTCTCTCTCTATTTCTCTCTCTCTCAATCTCGATCTTCTCTCTCTCTATCGCACAGTTACCTCACTGTAGGTTACGTGATGTGTTTATGTTCTGGTGGTATTCATGATCCAATTCAATTATTATGCGATCACGTTCGTATGTTTCCAGTTTCCAACAAAAAAAATACGTTTCACTCACACTTCATTATTATACTGTCGCCAAATGCGTCAATATCGATTGTGGTTCGCATTTTTCATGTACCTTTTCCCACTGTGCGTTGGCCAAGCTGAGGTTGGTGGCGGTCTCGATAGAATCGGCCTTGGCCCCGCGGAAACGGGCCTCCAGCTGCTGCACTTCCTAGAGAAAGTGGAATTGGTCACAGAGTTTGGCACATCGATCACAAGTGTTTGGACCGGAACAGTGGCAAAAAGCAGAGAATGGACCCAGAGTTTGACACAGTTAATTACTAGCAAGACAAGAAGGCAGTCAGCATAATTCACTGATTCGGCAGTTACACATATACATGGTAAGTACAACAGTTAGGCGACTTCAATATCAAATGTGGCGACGACTCTATCATTTCAGCGCAACGACGAGGCTCTCGACCTGACATTCGTACATTCGTTGACAGGTTCATTCAGTCATCCAGTACATACATGAGACTGTCCGAACAATCCAGTCAGGTGGTAGGAGCCGAAACTGGGTTGTTCACCATTTCTTTCTTATCACACTTTCACTTTCTCTATGACTCCTCTCGCTCTCACCTCCTGCAGCCTTGCGTATCCGCTCTCGGCCGCCGCCGCTTTCACCTCGTAGTCGCGCTTCTTCGCCTTGAACTCCTCCATCAGCTCCTAAAGGTGATTTGATCAGAATATTCATCTAGATTCAATGATTGTAATAGTGATTGTATTGATTAAGTTTCTCCACATCTACATAGGAGCGTTCAGCATAGGGTGTGAGAGAAGCCATGGATTGGCAGGATGGCAAACCGACGTTGAACTCCTTCTGGTGTTTGTCGTAGTTCTTCTGTACGGGCAGCACGTGATCGCGCAGTTCTTCGAGCTCCACGTTCAGTGAGGAGATCTGCAATGATATGACAAGTCTATAAACGGTTTCATAATACGAACGCGAAATCGCGCACCATTTCTGAATCCATTCCATTAAAAAGTGACAATTTGATTGATCCGCAATCGGAAAAATTTTGAACTTTGAATTGGCGCGCTTTACAAACTCTAACTATAACTATTGAACTCGAGATGCGTATCACTTAGGGATATGTTTATCGGCTTCTACGACTTCAGTTCATGCTAGAAACTGAATTTCATATCAAAATTTTATTTCGAAATTCCCGTCATTCAAGACGTTTTAGACACTCAGCTGTGATGTAACCTTACTTTTTACCCATAAAGCTTTCAAAATCAACTAATTTTTGAGGCAAAAAAAATAGTTTGAAATCATGAAAAAAATCTAGTTTTCAGATTTAGTAGATGTTATTTGATGTTTCCATTAACTTTTCGTCAGTATAATCTCATTTTTAAGTGAAATTGTCACTTTAACAGAGCCAATCGTAAACTGCTTAAGGCAATTTTGCTGTTGCAGTAGTGTTCTTTTGCCTTATCCCATGCGCAACATCACTAATTATGTAGTGCTTATCATTTCATAGCTGCCTGTAATATTCTCGGTTCAGGCGTCCGCATATAGCCCAATTGCTGTCATAAGGAAGTGTGTGGTGATAGGGATGTGGCACGAACAAGCGACAGGGTGCACATAGATGCATGGAAGCTCAAGCTTGATGGGGGACTAAAGCTGCTCAGGGAGAAAGTTATCCTACAATGTATCCTACAAAGTATCATGCTCAGTATCCTACGTAGTATCCTACAATAAGTATGTTCACATTCAAACAGAGGCAAACAAAGTGTTTACACCCTACCATTTTCCTGAACCAGAGAGAAAGAACATAATTATGGTCACATGCAAATGGAGTTCATAAATCTTACCACTTCCCTGAGCCAGGGAGAAAAACATAAGCATGGACACATGCTTACAAAACCCTACCATTTCCCTGAGCTCGTCGACGTCGTCGGTGCGCGGCTTGCTGGTCTTGGGGCGGGCCATCGAAGGCACGCTGATCGACTCCACAACCTCACCGCCCATGTCCTCCTGAATAGTGAACAGATAGTATGGTTCTATGCTCGCAATAAGTTGGGTAGATCAGAGGAAGACGGAGAGCCAGCTCTCGGCAATAGCGCGCAAAACAAGAGAGACAGACGGTTATGCAACCGTATTTCGAACTACAAGCGAGGTAGATCGAAAACTATCGCTCTGGCGCAAGCTATAAGTCGGATGAGTGCCTGACATGCACTTCACTATCATTCTCGCCGCAACATGCCCTGAAACCTGAAAGAGATGCATATTGTTAGCAGCAAACTCTTGCGCTACATCTTGATACAATGACATACAAGTCGAGGCCACATTGTTCTGTGGTTTTCGTTGTTTTTTTTCACATGTTGCATCACACACGAGCGTGTTGTGAGTCAGCTGGCGCAATCTTTCAGACATCAACTTGATCAGGCAAGTTTGTTGGAAAATGGTAATAAACTATAAACAGCAATTACATCCGTTTGACTGCACATCGTTTGAAATTGTAGACTGATTGGTTTCAAGAAATTTGAAAACATCCGATCAATGCATGCGGTGTTGTGAATAGCTGGCCGCCCACCCACAACTTTGATCAAAATAACATTTGATCAATGTCTCGCCCACATGTTATATTACTTTCGAGATGGTATATAAGCTCATCAAAGTATCATCATTCAACAAACCTACTAAATTTCTGAAACCAACATGATGTTTCAACATATTGTTTTTGCTTCCTTGGCAATACTAACTAAAACAATTGGCTTGAATGCGTGGCCTGACTTACCCGGCGTTTCGAATATTCCTGATCCCAATACTATTCTTGATTTCACCAAACCATACAAAGAGCTGTACAGCGAATTGAAATCATTATTCTCTGCGAACAATATATTGTCTCAACTGCAAGACCTCGTTGGCAATCTGGACGGCGTGAAGCAGGTGGAGGGCTTCATCAACGACGGCGGGTTGGCCAAGCTGGGCAAAATGATGGAGGACGACGTGCTCAACGAGATCGTCGAGTTCATGGATGACCAGATAGTCGAGCAAACCACCAAGCTGACAAACGAAGTAGCCGACAGCCTCATCGGCAAATACGGAACGATGAAAGACATCTATGAACAGCAGATGGAGCCTACTTTCCGAGATATTGAGTCCAAGATTTTGGATTTTAGCTTCGAAAGCTTGTTACAAGAGCTGGCAGGACTTATTCCGGAGGGACTTGTGAAGTTCTATGAGCATCCCGACCAGGTCATAGTTGGGTATGTAGAAAATGAACTGCTGAACCTGAACAAGAGTGTAACCTCAGCTGCTCCAAAAGACATTGTTGAAAAGTTTGAAAATCTAGCGAATTATCAAAAACTGCAAGTGAATGTTGAGAAGTTTGTGACGGACAATGGACTTGTGAAGGCGGGCACACAGCTGTTCCACTCCGCTAACCAAACTTTCCACGCCGTTAAGGAAGGATTCGATCGTCCAGATGCTGTCTTGGACAAGATTGTCGATCAAATCAAGAACGTCATCGAGAGTACTGTGTTCAGAAAAATAATGGATTCTTGGAACAGACTGCAACCTTATGAAAAAGTTATGAACATGGTGGAGAAAGTAAACCTTGTCGAAAGGTACAACAACCTAACGTCAGACGAAGGCCTAGTAGAACTGGCAAAGGAAGTGTTTGGAGGCAACGCCTCACAAACGATCATCGACCTGGCCACAAATACAAAACTGCACGACCAAATAGTGAAACTTGAAATGGAGTGAAGAAGATGTATGATCGCGTGATGGGATCGATTGGTATACCCCCCACACTGAGCGAAGTGACATTCCGAGCGAACCCTGGTGAGAGAGACAGTATGAGCGAATGTTCGTTCGGCATAGATTAAAGAAAAGACAATTTGAGCGATTGACGATTAGAGCGACTTTTGTTGTTGGTTCATCCATTAAACATGACCATCAAACATGTCTATGGACATTGTTGATCATATTGTTTCGTCGAATCTTCATTCAATACATACATGAGATCTACTCACTTTAGTTGTGAATGTTATTTTAATTTGTGAACAACATTTTGTTACTGTTTTGATTATGTTTTGTTTAAGATTAAACAAAGAATATGATTACCGAAACATTATTTTAAAATTATTACATTTGTATGGTACATCTCTGATTATTGTGTTTGGTTGTGTAATATCGAAGAAGTGTTCAGTATTTAGTGAGAACTAACATATTTACCAAAGGCTGTATTTCTCCACGGTATTTTATTCTTTATATGTTTGCAAATTGGTTTTTTGTTTAATTTTCTAGTGTACCACAAAGTGCTTTCCATAATAAAACATCTGTGTTTTCATCAACGAGATGGGACGTCGTAAGCGGCCTCGAACTGATTCTGCACAACTCGAAGATGTTGCAACGGTTGGTTTTGTATGGACCAGAAACTGTTCGTGGAGTTATTTTTGATAGTGAAAAAAAAAATGTTCCGTCGTCGGCGGTTCGTTCTTGCATGAACATTGCAAATTGCATTTATGCACACCTGCTCTTTCATTATTTCATTATTTTGGTTTGAGGTCCCCGAGAAGAAGAGCAAGGACGACTCTCGCCGGCGTACGCGTAGTACCGCACCTTCAAACTCGCCAGCAAGTTCCAGTGCAACCACGGATGCGTCCCCAGGCGCTGTTCCGTCGTCGGCGGTTTGTTCTTGCATAAACATTGCAAATTGCAATTATGCACACCTGCTCTTTCATTATTTCATTTGTTTGGTTTGAGGTCCTCGAGAAAAAGGGCAAGGACGACTCTCGCCGGCGTACGCGTAGTACCGCACCTTCAATTTCGCCAGCAAGTTCCAGTGCAACCACGGATGCGTCCCCAGGCGCTGTTCCGTCGTCGGCGGTTTGTTCTTGCATAAACATTGCAAATTGCAATTATGCACACCTGCTCTTTCATTATTTCATTTGTTTGGTTTGAGGTCCTCGAGAAAAAGGGCAAGGACGACTCTCGCCGGCGTACGCGTAGTACCGCACCTTCAAACTCGCCAGCATGTTCCAGTGCAACCACGGATGCGTCCCCAGGCGCTGTTCCGTCGTCGGCGGTTTGTTCTTGCATAAACATTGCAAATTGCAATTATGCACACCTGCTCTTTCATTATTTCATTTGTTTGGTTTGAGGTCCTCGAGAAAAAGGGCAAGGACGACTCTCGCCGGCGTACGCGTAGTACCGCACCTTCAAACTCGCCAGCAAGTTCCAGTGCAACCACGGATGCGTCCCCAGGCGCTGTTCCGTCGTCGGCGGTTCGTTCTTGCATAAACATTGCAAATTGCAATTATGCACACCTGCTCTTTCATTATTTCATTTGTTTGGTTTGAGGTCCTCGAGAAAAAGGGCAAGGACGACTCTCGCCGGCGTACGCGTAGTACCGCACCTTCAAACTCGCCAGCAAGTTCCAGTGCAACCACGGATGCGTCCCCAGGCGCTGTTCCGTCGTCGGCGGTTCGTTCTTGCATAAACATTGCAAATTGCAATTATGCACACCTGCTCTTTCATTATTTCATTTGTTTGGTTTGAGGTCCTCGAGAAAAAGGGCAAGGACGACTCTCGCCGGCGTACGCGTAGTACCGCACCTTCAAACTCGCCAGCAAGTTCCAGTGCAACCACGGATGCGTCCCCAGGCGCTGTTCCGTCGTCGGCGGTTTGTTCTTGCATAAACATTGCAAATTGCAATAATGCAAAATTGCAATATTTGAGGTTCCCAAGAAGAAGGGCAAGGATGACGGCAACAAGAAGGAGAGCAAGAAGGCGGGATCTAATCTCGTCAAGATGGAAGGAAAGACGTTCATTCCCACACCCACCACATTCTGCTATCAGAAGGGTGAATACAAATATCAGGTGCGAGCTCGATATCAGGTGCGAGCAAAATTCAATGGAGTGAAGAAGATGTATGATCGCGTGATGGGATCGATTGACTATCTTAAGGAAAAGAAGAATGAAATCATAAGTAATGTGGAATCCGCCAAAGAAGTTGTCAACATCGCAACCAGCCCCGATCTCCGTAATATGATGAAGAACGCTAAGAGTCTTGCTGATAACTTCGATGTCATCAATGATTTGAACGGTGTGATCGCAAACAAAGCGCCTTTCGAGAAACTCGCCAACGTAGGCAAAGGTGTGCAGAAGAAGCTCGAAAGTTTCACCGGAGACGTAATGAAGAACATCGACAAGTTACGAAACAACAATCTCATGCCTGCTCTAGCACAAGCACAGAAGAAAATGAATGGAATTCCCAGTTTTGCAACGTGAATGATGAAAGGAGGGCCAAAGACTCTCTTGGACAATGTGGATATTATCAAGTCTGTAGGCAAGATGTCTAGTGATTCATCCATGATCGAGGGTGTTCTCTCACTTGCCGACAACATCGGCATAGCACAAAAGGTGGCAAAACTCTCGAACAAGGTCGACAAGATCCGTAGCATGGGGTGAAGCCCTGACGAACGGGCCTGGACTGAAGAAGATGGCCGAGCTGATCAACGATCCTACGAAGGTCGAGCAGATGGCCGGAATGCTGTTTGACCCACAGCCGATCAAAGGAGCTATCAACTTGATCACAGACCCCGACATCATCGACACTGCCATCAAGACCGTCGTCGACCCTGACCTCATCAAGAAGGCTGTCAACTTCCTGTGCGCCGATGACATTGTGGCCGAGGCGGAAGACGTGTGGGACAACACGATTGTTGCGCCTCTGGAGAAAATGCTGGACAGCCTCGATCCTCTTGGAGACGCCATCGACAGGTTCACGAGCCGCGAGGAGATCGCCAAGGTTCTGGGGTCGATGAAACCGGAGCTTCTCAAGGAGTTCGAGAAGTTCATCAACGATTCGAGGTATGTGCAGACTGCGTTGACAATGATCCAGTACGTGCCGACGCTGAACCACCTGCCGCAAGTGCTGGACAACGTCGATATTGTGACGAACATGTATGAGCTGATCACCAATGAGGAACTTCCCGAAGGAGCAAACGTTGCTGACACAATCATAGAAGATGCAAAAGAAGCCGTCGTGGAAAAGATCGAGAAGGAGATGGAGGAGGAGCAACTTGACGATTAATGTCTATACACTTATTTAACTATTTAATAACTTATTCAACTTATGTGGGAATAAAGTATATTGGGTAGTTGTGCATGTATATCACAAATGATTAATAGAACTCACTCTAAGCTGAAATATTGAAACGTAAGTATGCAGTATGTAATTAATAATGTTCATATCTACACAACTGAGTGTCTCGATGATGTTTTCTGAACAAAAATTGGAGCAACGTGTGATCCCTCTCTATGAGCCACTTCTGGCATGTTCGTAGCATCCCATCTTGCTAATCCATTTTTTTTGTTTTTTTTTCACCTTTGCGAATTGCTTTTACTTTTTTCAGAACTAAATAGTTAGCGATTTGTTATGTCTGATAATTGTAGAATCATACTTGGATTTTAAAGTGTACAATAATGCAATTAAATATCTTGATCACATTGAGCGTTTACGAACAAAACTTTTTTAATCAAATTCATGTTGTGCAGTGGGTGGGAAAATCAGTTGCCGCTAGTAGAGAGCGCAAAAGTGGAAAGAGTGCGAAGCGGCTAGAACTCGATAGACAACGAGATGACGCGACTAAATTTATATTCGAAACTTCGCGGGCGCGCAATTTTCCAATGCGGGATGGACGCGCGGAGTGGTAGCGGAACTAAATATTCCCTGGACTGTATGCAGTCATTGCATATAATCGCGGAAAGATCCCGCGATAAAATCAATATTTATGTCACGGAAAAGATAACTAACTCTCACTTCTCAATTGATTCCGTTCTAGAATAGGGTATAGCATTTGTCACTCATCATTGTAATTAGGCAACTAAGCGACTTCATATTTGTGCAGTTACAGTATGCGAAAAGTGTCTGGCACATACATACATGCAAAGCGGCATGGTGCAAAAACATTAATATACTACATTTTTAGCATGCGGTGCGATCTGTGGTGCGATGGTGAGATGGTGCAGTGGTGTAGTGATACGGTGTTGCAGTGGTGCATGGTGCGTCTTCCTAGAAGCCCTAACCTTGTCTGGCCATCCCATCTCTTGTCCTGAGTGAGTTATGACATATGTTGAAGTACACAAAACCTTGTGTTACGACGTGTCACAATGACAAACAAATGGCTTGCGAATTGAGGCAACACTGTTCTGTGGTTTTTAAATGTTGCAAAACATAACTTGTTGTGACTCAGCTGGCGCAATCTTTCCTACGCATGAACTCGGTCAAGTAATTCGTAGGAAAAGTGATAATAAACAGCAATTACATCCGTATAACTGCACATCGTTTGAAATTGTAGGCTGATTGGTTTCAAGATATCTGAATATAATAGGCTGTATATAAACTGATAAGCTGTATATAAACTGATTGGAAAATTTGATACAGCACACCGACTCAAATCTTCCTCCATTCAGAATGAGATTGTGTTTCTTACTGTCTACTTTGGTCGTTTACGTATACTCCAAGGAAGTATAAGTCGACACTTTTTGGGGGAAAGTATGTGTTGACATTCCGGATGTGGACCCTACAAAAGAGTTTCAAGCTTCGTACAATGAATTGGAGAGTCCCTTCATCATGCCATGCCAAAGAAGGTTGAGGGCTTCAACGACGGCAGGTTGGTCAAGCTGAGCAAAATGATGGAGGACGACGCGGAGGAGGCGAAACTTGACGGTTAATGACTACACACATATTTAACTATTCAATCTTAAATTGAAGTGAGAATAAAGCATAATGGGCAGATAAGTGCGTGAGTGTCTAAACTATCTGAATTCTTTCAAAGATAAAATATTGAAATGTATGCAGTTGTGTTCATATTTACATTAAAGATAACTTATTGGGTCGCAAGAAAAGACTGAACAGTAGTCTGAGCCACCCACGATCCTCTCCCTGAGCGTGTTCCACTGCTGGCTGAGCAGCTGGCTCGTTCGCGCCAACACCTGCACCTCACGCTTCATCTCCTCGATCTGAAAAACAAACATGGCGCATTCGGAACATGCTCAAACATACTACATACCATACTCTCGTTACTGTACACTTTTGAGCTCATGTGATTGTGAGCAATGGTACAATGAAGTGCTGTGCGAACTGACCTCGCTGTTCCTCTTCGTGTAGACGAGCTTTTTCTGGCGAGTGAGCGCCACCTGCCGCTGGAACTGCGTCTCCGTCACGAGCTCCTCGCCCCCGTTCTCGCTGCTCATCTCCGCACGCTTGTCCTCCACCTGAAACACACGTGGATGATACAGAGAGAGAAAGAGAGAGAGAGAGAGAGAGAGAGAGAGACAAAGGGAGCAGATACCCATCTGCTTCTCGATGGCCTTGAGCTCTAGCCTCGCCTCGTGCAGCTTATTGGCTACCGCCGCCTTCTTCCGCTCCACCGCCGCCGCTTGGTGCCTGCAAGCGGTCGATACGTTTCAAAGCAATAGGCATGTTTCATAGAGATCTTTATGTTGGATGCGTATCACAAGTTGATACGTATAATTGCAAAGACTAATAATAATATTATTCCGTAGCATGGTCTGGGCGAATGGGATATGATATCGTGATCCCTCATGTCATGAATACACTAGTCGGTTGGTCGTGTTGGATGATGACCAGTTATTTTCGTGAGTTGTATACGTGTCGGACCTGTATATGGAGAAGTTCTCGTCGTAGTTCTCCTCGTGCTTGTCGCGGTCTTGCTCCAGCTGCATGATGCGCGACGAGCGCGCGTCGATCTGCCAACATCAAGATTATGAATATCAACACATCCACTTTTAAGTTGGAAGTGTATGAAGGTTCATAACTACAGTGTTCACCCACTTTCAAAGTCTATGAGAATTTCAAAGTGCACGATTGATTGATTGTGCTCGGCCCGACCTGCTGCTGCATCTTGTGCACGTCGTTGGCGTCGATGGCGGGCGTGTCGGCCACCCGCTGCAGCTCCGACACCAGCTGGCGGGCCTGGAAGGGAGAAGGGGATCGAGGGACAGACAGAAAGACTCATGTTATCCCGACAAACAAATGAGGGGTCTCTGCGCAGCTGGCTTGCCTGCGGGGAGAAGAGGGGATGGGAATGTCTTCTGCTATCCAGGCGTTAATCTTCCGCCGCCGAGATCGAAACTTTCCCAGAAGCCGCAAGCAGGGGATGATAAGCATAACCAACAACACGTACGCATCTACGGGCGCACCGAAATCCGTGTTGTTGGAACTCGCAGTTGGCATTGTATTACTGTATTTTACCTATCTTACCGTAGTTTACGTAATCGATATTGTGTGCTTCTTGATTCGAGATAAATATTCTGATTCTGATCCAGGCGTTAGCCTATCAAGTTCTTCATTCTACTTCATTTCATGTTCATCTATTCTATTTCTAACTCTGACTCTGACTCTTTGTTCTACTATCTCTTACCTGATCCACTTCACGCGCCAGCTGGGTGTTGAGGATGTACGTGTTGCTCTCGATCTCGTCCTGGATACAGTTGTCAAGAGAGAGAAAGAGAGAGAGAGAGAGAGAGAGAGAGAGAGAAAGAGAGAGAGAGAGAGAGAGAGAGAGAGAGAGAGAGAGATGTCTCACCTCCAGCTCTGCCACCAGATGTGTGGGATCGATGTTGGCTCCCTGTTTCTGTAGCTCCGCCAGCTGAGCAGATAAGCGCTGGCTCTGCAAACGTGATTTTTTAAAGAATAAATCGGAGAAACAATGGAGTCCTCTCCGTGTTTGTGAACATTCTGCGCCCATTCCACACACGAGAGTTTAAAACAGGGGTGGACAATCATATCTCCTTATATTGGAGTGAGTGTCAATTGCGAAAACTTGTGTATTAGATTTAGATAAATATTTCAAAGTTTCAAATTTCATTGGTTTGAAAAGTCATGCAGATTTAATTATTTGTGTACGCTTTCTAGCGGCAAATACTTGAACAAATAAGAACACGCGCATATGATCTTATGCATTCTAGCTTCTAACTGTCACTGCGATTGCACACTCTCTATCACACTTACTGCCAGCCGGTACAGTACAGGGAGTATTTAGTTTCGCCACCACTCCGCTCGGCCGTTGTGCATTTGAAAAGCGAAAGTTTGAATGTAAATTTATTCGCGTGCTCTCGCATGTCTATCGATTTTTGCCGCCTCGCACTCTGCGCTCTCTGCGCTCTCTACTGGCGGCTGAATGATTTACACACCCACTGTATCTCTTTAGGGCACATGTAGAAGAATAATTTGATCTTCTTGCAAAGATAAGAAGTGTTACGGTAGGAGAATTTCAACTTCTTGTAAAAATTAAATGTTACGGTAGGAGAATAATTTGATCTTCTTGCAAAAATAAGTGTTACGGTAAGAGAATACTTTGATCTTCTGACAAAAATAAATGTTACGGTAGGAGAATAATTTGATCTTCTTGCAAAAAATAAGTGTTACGGTAGGAGAATAATTTGATCTTCTTGCAAAGATAAGGGTTACGGTAGGATAATAATTTGATCTTCTTGCAAAGAAAAGTGTTACGGTAGGAGAATAATTTTATCTTCTTGCAAAGAAAAGTGTTACGGTAGGAGAATAATTTGATCTTCTTGCAAAGATAAGTGTTACGGTAGGAGAATAATTTGATCTTCTTGCAAAGATTAGTGTTACGGTAGGAGAATAATTTGATCTTCTTGCGAAGATAAGTGTTACGGTAGGAGAATAATTTGATATTTTTGCAAAAAATAAATGATACGGTAAGAGAATAATTTAACCTTCTTGCAAAAATAGATCTTTAGCGTAGACTTGATCTTGAAAAAGTTAAATCTACGATGAAAGAATAATTTGATCTTCTTGCAAAGATAAGTGTTACGGTAGGAAAATAATTCGATCTTCTTGCAAAAATAAGTGGTACGGTAGGAGAATAATTTGATCTTCTTGCAAAGATAAGTGTTACGGTAAGAGAATAATTTGATCTTCTTGCAAAGATAAGTGTTACGGTGAGAATAAATTGATCTTCTTGGAAAAATATAAATCTTCATCCTAGAATTGATCTTAAAAAGTTAAATCTACGGTGGAAGAATATTCCGACCTTCTTGCGAAAGTAAGGTATACGGTAGAGTACAGTACCTTCTGCTCGGCGTGCATGATGCTGTTGCGCAGCTCGGTCCTCTGGTGGTGCATGGTCTCCACTCGCTCCGACTCGCGCCGGTGCTGCGCCGCGAACGAGAGAATTCTGGAATGAAAAAGGTGTCGTTCGAATCTTGTTTCCAGCTTTTACACTTAGTGAAACACAAGTTTTTGTATAAAAACAAGTCCCGCTCAGAGGTTAGGAGTAGGAGAGGACTCTAGCACAGATTCCAAAATTTATCTGTTGTTAGGTGTTCTCTTTCTCATTCATCTGTGTAGCATATTCTCCAAATGAAACTACTAACTACTGTGTTATCACATCTCTCACCTGTCGAGATTAGGCAGGTTGCGCACCCGGCGCTGCACCTTGTCGATCTTCCGCCCCAGCTGCTCTTTCTCCTGCTCCATCGAACGGAGGTCAGTCTGCAATCTCTCTCGCTCTCTCTCGCTCTCTCTCTCTCTCTCTCTTTCTATCTCTCCGTCTCTCTCTCTCTCTCTCTCTCTCTCTATCTCTCCGTCTCTCTCTCTCCGTCTCTCTCTCTATCTCTCTCCGTCTCTCTCTCTCTCTCCTCGCCTTGATATCGTCCAGCATCATGGAATCGCCTCGCAGATCGGTAACGCGTTGATGTGTGTCCTGTATTTTTGGAAGGAGATCAAATACTGATGATATTTATCAAAATATGACGGGGGCTTATGGTTGTTTGATGAAACGTACACGGTGTGTTTCGTGTCATACCGTCGAAACTCAACCAAACAGCCTAGTCTAGATTGATTCTAGGAGTCACTCTGTCTATCAATCAAACCTCACTCAAGACAATTGAATCTAGAAGTAGCTATAACATTATTCAGAAAGATAGTTCGCCGGGTCACGATAGAAAATTGATCTACCCTCTTGTCGCATTCGATCTACCTTCTAGTCGTGAGAAGACCCAAGCGCGCGCATTCAAACGCTGATATCGATCAAAGAGGCCTGCGACACACTCGAGTCTTTCTCGCGCCGTCTGACCTCTCTCGCTCGCGACTGAGTTTCGCCAACTGACCCCGGCTGTCAATAGCAGAAACTATCCTCTAGGCGGCGACTATATCTACGCTTATACACAGAACTTCCTGGCGGTGGCGTGGTGGTGTGGTGTGTGATACAATTTCCCAATAGTTCAATTTCTTTCATCTCACACACCTTGAACTGCTGCATGAGCTGCTGGATGTCCTGCTGCAGTTGTGTGGTCTCCATGTCCTGCACCTCACCAGGGATCTCCACGCGCACAAGGAAGCTGGAGAGAGGGGGGGGGGGTAGAGAGAGGGAGAGAGGGAGGGAGAGAGAGAGAGAGAGGGAGAGAGAGAGACTCACCGCGCCAGGTAGGCTCTCTCCTTGAGTGGCTCGACATTCGAGAAGAGGTACGCGAGCACGGGGTTCACAGCGGCTGGCGAGCCCTCCACTATCCCCGCACGCCACTCGTCACTGGAGTGTGGGTGAAAGGAATGAGATAGATTAGAAAAACTACAGTAATATTTCTAACAGTAATATGACAGTAATATACAGTAATATAATAACAGTAACAGTAAATAAATAAACAGTAAATAAAAGTAAATAAATAAGTAAACAGTAAATAAGTAACAGTAATATTTCTAACATAAGGTAAATATATACGGTGGTTCATTTCCCCATCATCATGTATGAGACACTCACAGCTGTTCGATGTCGGTCGGCGGTCGGAAGCGTAGTATTCGTAGGTGGTTGAACAGGCGCATCGCCGTGTCCTCGGCCGCCTCCGACTTGACGTCCACCCGCTCCGAGTCGCTGATCCAGCTGAAACACCAATTGATTCAATTCAAACCATTCGATGGTGCGGTCAGTGTTTTCAGAACCTATTCCGAAGCGTTTCAAATAGATAGCAAGGCATTCCGAAGTATTCGGAGGTGTTCCGAAGGCATTCCGGAGTGTTTTGAAGAGACTGACTGCTACTTTAGTATCGTCATGTGAAGTATTCGAAACTGATATGTTTCAATCACCCACCTGACGACATCGCTGAGAATCTGCAGCAGTCTCTGTCCGCGCAGGGCATCGTAGGTGATGATGGTGAGGGTCTCGTTGAACGGCGGCTTGTTCAGACTATCCACGATGAGACGAATAGCGTCCGTCATTGTAGATTATGGATGAAAATATTGAAATGTAGTTGTTTTCGACCCCTCTTATGCGCGTCCGTTTCTATGGCTACTACCGCGTTGTGTATGACTGCGTTGTGCGCCATGTAGTGTAACACCGCATTGCACAATCTGATACACGATGAATTGGCACAGTGAATTTCGAATTTTGTTGTTTTATTGTTGTGTTGCTGTTTTATTATGTTTTAAATGGTTTGTGATGTAGTTGTGTAAACAATACAATAGTACTCATGTTTAGTACCCAATGGCCGCGGGCGGTTACCGGTACTCTCGATTGGCGGACGACGACGAAGTCGGGTCGTCGTCGAACGATCGCTCCAACACCTTCCAGGACATACTCATGAAGCAGGAGGTGAGATTTGCATGAATTATTTACGAAGAGTTACTTACTGCAACATTGCCAAAAACTTCGATTGCACCCCGTTAAAATAACAGTTAACGGTAACAGTACGTTTCACGTCTGACTCAATTAACATAATTTAAGGGCAAACTAATCGTAGTACGCTATTGATTTTAAAAGAAAGAACATGTCGTTGCAGGAGATGTTCCGTGAGCAGGACGATGACTTGGAGCAGGTGGGGCGGTCGGTGAGCACGCTGAAGAACATGAGCCACCAGATCGGAGACGAGCTGGAGCACCAGGCAATGTGGGTGACTTTGATTCCACTGTTTTCCATCCTTTAGCAGACCATGTTTTTTTGTTTTTTATTCCCTTGCATTTCTTTGTGAGGGATGAAATATGAACTTTTTTATACTTTGTGTGTATGCTGTATGCCGCAGCTCGTCTTATTTAATATAGTGTATATAATTATCTAATTCATACAAACTGCAGTATGTTGGACGATCTGGGCGCGGATATGGATCGGGTGGACTCGAAGCTGGACGGGGTGATGAAGAAGATGGCCAAGCTCACGCACCTCGAGGACGGTCAGTGCATTCGTTTCAGGCTTGTTGTGTTTCAAAAATAATGGGAATAAGTGATTGACTCTTTAAATCCATGACATGTTTTGTGTAGTACACGAGAAACGTATTGTTGCTCAGTTTTTTATTCGGTCCGGGGATTGTTGTTGCGTTCATCGTAGTGAAATTGAATCCATGACTCCATGACATTTTTTTGTGTACACGTAGAAACGTATAGTTGCTCAGTGCATTTCGTGATTTGGTTCGCCGATCCCCGGGGATTGTTGTTGCGTTTTCATAGGAGAAGTAGAGGTGGGATTGACGCCATCACATTTTCGACTTTTTTTGTGTACACGTAGAAACGTATAGTTGCTGTTATGGAAAATTGAAACATAATTAGAAAGGTATTTCGTTGCAGACCAACGGCAATGCAAAGCTATCATGATCCTCTCGGCGCTCCTCTTCTTCCTTGTCTTTCTCCTTATTGTCTTGTGATCCCCACCTGTCCCCTTCTGCTATGCTCCCAAATCTAACCTATTCCGCTAATCCTAACGGGCCCTGTGATAGTGTGTGACATACGTTCTTGCTTTCCCTCTGTTGCATAAGTTGTAAATAATAAATCTCTAACATATCAATGTGTGAATTGAGTGCGTAGGAGAGGTTGCCGTGGCGTCCCCAGATAAACTACTTTATTACCCGTTCTCTCTTTCTGATAGCTGACCTCTGTTATCAGCGGGGTGCGCTGTGAATGGGCAGCAGTGCACCTGTGGCCGCTTGGTAACCGCCCTCCTTGGCCCTTTCATCCCCCACTCTATTGTCTGTCTCTCGCTATGCGGCTGCTTCTACTACTCTTCGCTGCGGCGGCAGCTGTCCACATCGATCCCAAGGGCTACGTCGTCTACTGCCCCTGCATGGGTGAGTGCGGGAGGGGGGGGGGGAGTTTATTAAACTGATTTATCTGTAATCGTATGGCATTGGGAGAGTTTGGAATATCTGGTGGTCAAAGACTTGAGAGAGAGATAGAGAGAGAGAGAGAGAGAGAAAGAGAGACGTAAAGAGAAGATGTCTTACAGGTCGGTTCGGCAACCAGATTGACCAGGCGCTGGGTGCGATCGCGTTCGCCCGCGACCTGGACCGGACGCTCGTCCTCCCGCCATTCCTTGAGTACAACAACATTGCCAAGGCTGTGCGTTTTTTGTTGCTTGAGATATGTTTCATGAAAATGTTATCTTTGATATGATGACGTTGTGAGCAATAGAACCATCGCGTTATACCACACCGTCTCTGTAAGAATCGAACACTTTTCGGGCTTGTGGATACTAGGAGCTATGTTGGCGCATATAGGGGTTTTCGAAGGTCCTCTACGGACCTTCGAAAACCCCTATATGCGCCAACATAGCTCCTACTAACCACCTCGACCGATTCTTACAGAGACGGTGTGATACATATATACATGCTCATACATATTTTGTTGCAGGACACGGTTGCGTGGGAGGACTTGTTCCAGGTGAAGCCGCTGGAGCAGCTGCTGCGGGTGATTCCCATGAAGCAGTTCATGCGAGACGTCGCCCCCGCAGTGTGGCCCAAGGGAGAGAGGAGGGGTGAGTAGCTGGATAGGAAGGGGGGTCAATGGGGATTAGGTAGGAGATGTTTCAATGTTTTGTATCTTCTTCATGAGAATTATTGGATGTTTTTTGTTTTGTTTAATTGGCATTTATTTTATTGGAGAAACGTATTGCTCCTGTTGTGATTTTTTGTGAATTCCATTTTTACGTTGTTGGTTTTAGCGCTGTGCTGGTCGCCTCGGCAGGCGTTCAACGACAAGACGGCGCCGCCCGGATGCCAGGCTAAGGTGGGGAAGGGGGGGGGGATTCACGCAACCATGTTTGTGATTGTTTCACCGTTTCGATTTGTTTGTTTGACAGAATGGATTGTTGAGCGGTCAAGGTAGTGTATTTGTTGGGTGGAACGTATTTTGTGTGTTGTTATGAATGCCAGTAGGTGTGGAGGACGGGGAATGCGATAGATAGAGAGACGTTTGTGTAGTCGGCTGACTCTCACTCGTTTCTCTTCAAATCAATTATAGATTTCTTATCAGATATTGATTGTAAGTGTACCGTTTGGTGATTTCGTGTCGGCACGGATGTGCAATTGTCAAGCATTGCATGATGGAATTGTATGTGTTGGACGAGACGTAGTTTGTGTGGTTTCATCACCAATCGGGTTGCAGGACGGCAACCCGTTCGGTCCGTTCTGGGACGCGGCGGGGGTGGAGTTCGACGGCGACGAGTACTTCGGCGAGATCCCCGGCGGATACGAGCTGTCCGCTAGTGGCGCATACAAGGCGTGGATCGAGAAGTGAGGATATTTCTCTTTTTCGGTTCATTTAATCATACATAGAGACATGTGAGAAGTGACTCAAACTTTCCGTACGTAGTACGTAGGGAAAAATCCCGATCGGAGTTGTGAACCGCTATCATTATTATATCACGACCCAAATCCCAGACCTACCTATCTCACCACACAGGTAACACATAATTCTGTAACTATGCATGAATTTATGTTATTTTATTACTAAAAGGTTGGTACTATCAAACGTACGAAAATTAAATATTAGAATAGAGAGAAGTAGCTGACAAAGTTGCTTGAGATTCTTTGAGTCCAGAGTGAGTCACTTTGAGAAGCTAGATTTTTATTTGGTCCCTCACATTTCTTTTTTACTGCTTTGAAAGAGCGTAAATTACTTCATTTGGGAAAAATATCAAACGTACGAAAATTGAATTTTAAACCGGTGCACCATCCATGTCTTCATGATTTTTTGAATTTAATACGCTCTCCGCTTGTTACCGGTCCATAACTCCGCTCGGGTCTTTTCCATTTCGTACGTATGGTCAAAAACATTATTTCGTAACTTCGAGATCATTTAATCTTCCGTACGTGAGTCATCATCCGGAAATTAACTTCTCAAAGCGCCGGGATGTATGCATTTAATTTTGGTCTGACGCTTTTTGCTTTGGTATTTTGGATAGGTTTTTTTGTAACGTGAACCTGAGACAGTGACAGATTAGAAGTGAGTAGTGGTGCTGGTGATGGATGTTGATTTTATAAAGAACGAGTTATTAAAGTTGAGCTTTTTTATGCCTATACCTATATGCTTTCAGTGTGAAGTGTATTTTGATCAAGTAAAATTGTAAAATAGATAGTTGCACACATACAAATATGACGGATGTGACAGCGGAAGTGACAAATGTGACACGCATACACGTGTGCCCGGTCGCAGATTCCCGCCGTCGTCGCACCCGGTGCTGGCGTTCAGCTCGGCGCCCGCCGCCTTCCCCTCACACCACAAGAACTGGCACATTGTCAAGCACTTCCGATGGACCAGCAGGATACAGGTGGGAAGGGTGGAATAGACTTGCGTATTATTACTCATTACTGACATTGTGTGGGTTGGCGGTTATTTTGACTAGAAAGTGCTTGTAAGAAGCGGTGAGGGCAAGCAGGGTGCAGTGAGGAGGGTATTTGGGTTGGAGGCAGTGTCAATGTGTGATTCGTGGTGGCTTTGATTGGAATGCGCTTTGCAGGGCAAGGCGCGGCAGTTCATCTCGGACCACCTGCAGCGGCCCTACGTCGGCATCCATCTGAGAAACGACGTCGACTGGGTGCGTTTGGGGGGGGGGTACTGTATTAATTGTTGAATTGTGGGGAATATGTATCATCACCACACGTAGTGTGTTGCGGAATAGTCATAGGTAATGTGCGAGTGCGATAAGGTGTTCAACATAAATTTCAAACACAGTTTGCGTAAATTAGGTCCTTTAGTTCATTAACCATGCATCTTTTATTTTGTGTCATTCTTTGTGAATATCTTATTCCGAAACATGTTGCAAATTCATTTTGATTTTGATTTCGTTGTAAATATGTTTCACCATTGCATGATTTTCGTTGCATTATTATCCTCGTTCAATACGTCACCCTTACAGGTTTTCTAATCGACCCTAGATGAATACATTGATATGTGAAAAGTTGACAACACACATATTCATTGTTTGCAGTTTGCAAGTGCGTGTGCCTGCCTCACGTGCCGCTCATGAATCTATTGTCGTTGCAGGTGCGTGTGTGCGAGCACTTGGACGGCTCGAGGGAGGAGCTGTTTGCGAGTGCGCAGTGCACGTCGGAGTATGGGGGAGGGGAGGAGGGCCGCAAGCTGACCAGGGAGATGTGCGCGCCCAGCAAGAAGACGGTCGTCGAACAGGTGGGGGGGGGGGTGGAAGGATAAGAGCGTAGCGTGGTGATATTAAGGCTATGATATTATTGGATACTTCTTTTTTTATTGAATATTCAATTGTTGAAACTTATTTGAGCGAGAATGGATTTTCCTGATGTTGCATGCCACTAATTTGTTGAGGATAAGTAGTGAACATGAACTCGGTCTCCTTAACCTTTTTAGACATGAATATTGTCTGTGTGTAGGTAGGTGAATTCGACTTGACTACTTGACTTTCTCTATTGTCTTCATTGCAGGTAGGTGACTTTTACTTGACTACTTGACTTTCTATATTGTCTCTTCTTTGCAGGTGGCTGGGTTGGTCGGGAGGAGCGGGGCGCGGAGTGTGTTCGTGGCGAGCGACAAGGACCACATGATCGACGAGCTCAACGCCGCACTCAAGCCATACGATGTGCGTGGGTGAGGATTTGATTGGAAAGAATATATGCGTTTTTTTGATGCGTAGACCTGTTGGATTTTCCAGGAAGATTAGGTTTTGACCGAGTGTTTTACGTGGGATTTGAATGTGTTGAATAATGGTTTGCTACTTCCAACTTATGCGATATGAGTATAGCCAAGTGTAGACATACCAATTTTTGGTTCTACTTTTTGTTACGGTTGTGACAAGTAGGTTTCAAAGGAGTAATTTAAACTACAATTGAATATCACACCAGTCATCAATCACCCACTTCAATGTATTCATCCATATTCCATAGCACATGTGTGTAGGTGGTGGCTGTGCGCCAGCCGGCCAAGGAGGAGAATCCGTACGTGTCGCTCGCCATCCTGCAACTCGCGGACGAGTTTATCGGAAACTGCATCAGCACATTCAGCGCCATCGTCAGCAGGTACGGCAGCTCTCTCACTCTCTCTCTCTCTCTCTCTCTCTCTCTCTCTCTCTCTCTCTCTCTTCCGGACGCTTCTCTTGCAGACAGCGTGAGTATGGTCGCGAGGGCCGCCGCCCGAACCACTTCTGGGCGTACGAGACGGACGAGCAGAGGAAGATGAGCAGGCAGGACAAGATTGAGCTGTGAGGGTGGCACGAGAAGGTTATAGCTATGAGCAAACTGTTGTAGTTGTAGGTTGTTTGAGATTCACTTTGCATTTCTCAATGTTGTTACTCCACTATGTACCCTGTAAAGCACTTCCGTGGTTGTATTTTCGTTAATTTATTATGTAATATTGACTTTCGATATAAATATTTTGTCTCGAAGTTGTTAAAGTTGATTTCTTTGTGTGATTCGTTTGCAACGACGTAAAGTATCTGGTGTGCATTGTGGTTGTGAGATTTATGTATTGACTTTGTTACCGTACCCTTCCCTTTTACAGTATCCCCCATAGCTATGGCAGCTATTCCGCAGGAGGTTCAGTCGATCATCGACGAGTATGGAGTGTTCGAGGAGGCGGAGTTCAACAAGGTGAGAGGGAGGAAGGATGTGGCTTACAGTATCATGGTACTTCAAGTTTCCGATTCCGATAGTAAGGACATTCGATTGTATGTTAGAAATAGGCTTTATGTTCTTTTAGTTAGTGGAATTTGAAGTGACCGCGTCAATTGAGGTTCGAGGTTCGAGCATTTGTTTGGTAATCCCTAATTTTACTGATACGAGATGAGTGAAAAAGTACTGATACATAATGCAAGCAAGAAGAAGACGGAGAGTAAGTTCGCAGCAATAGCGTGCAAAATAAGATAATCAGACTGTTAGAGCACAATATGCAAGGTAGATCAAAGATCCAAGCATCCAAGCATGCAAGCCTATGTGTGTTGAGATGCGTTGCAAGCTGACTGGACACGAGCTGCCGCGCAAGGAGGCGCCCTTCAAGCAGTACGTCGCCACCAAGAAGTTCCAGAACGCCTATAAGGTATGGGTGAGGTAGAGGGTGAAGGGAAGGTGGGAGACAGGGAGTGAGAGAGAGATGGGAGGGAGAGAGAGAGAGAGAGAGTACCTTCCATTTCAGGTGCACCAGATTATGGAGGCGAACCCGAACGTGTTCGAGGAGCTGGGGTGGGTGTATAATTCAGTTCAATAGGACTAGGTCGTTATTGGAATGTTCTGATCAGGTTAGGGTATGGCAGGCTGTTGAAACGTATGCGTTAGGTTTATATTTTTGTTGCATGTCATGCGTTACGCTCTGACTTGTAAATGCTCGTAGAAGTTGTATGTACGGTTTTTTGGGAGGGAGTGCCGGAACATTTATTAGAGTTGTATATAGATGTGGGATTATAATAGTGAATCGTTGAAACATGCATATGATGTATTGAAAGATTGAATGAGTCAATCGACACGACAAGCGAACAAGACGCGATCGAGGTGGTGAATATTGGGTTGTAAAAAATGAGTATTAACCATGATTGAAAATTAAAAAAAATAAGGAGTACTGGAAAGTAGTTTTGATATCTTTATATAACGTATATTGCGTCTTAAAGGTATACCGGGCGTAGGTATATTAGGTAGATGCATTTTTATGATGAACTGTGGAAGCGCTACCAGAGTTGTTCAGACGACCTGGAGTGTGGTTGTAGGTCAGCGAGATTCAGCTACAAAAAATCAAAGATGCATGGAATTATGAAAACACCATCTATGGGTGCTTTCCTGGGTTGTAGAAACGTTTTTTTTTGGGTTTTTTCATTCATTTCGGATAAATTGGGGTGTCTTACACATATCAGAATGGTGACTAAGTTTGCATCTTGAGAATAGGTAGAACTACAGAACATCTATTACTTTTTTCATATAAAACTTGTGTTTTTTTCATCTTTACCTGTATAGTCGGTTGGCATCCTATATGCCATCCGTGACATTTCACATGTTGTGCAGTTTTGTGCAACACAACAGGTTTGTCAACAAATATCCAAAACGCGTCCTTGAGTAGGAATCGAACCCATGAGCAGCACGCAGCGATTGCGCACTGGCGGCGCGCTCTACCACTGCGCCATAGAGGCAGTGGTTAAATGATCGAAGAGAGAGCACATGTAGCTCCACTGTCCACTTGAGTGTACTATGATGAGAGTTAACGAGCAAACATATCGGCGAGAATCAATGACCTCTTAGTGTGAGCCTAAATGGCGCAGTGGTAGAGCGCGCCACCAGTGTGCAATCGCTGCGTGCTGCTCATGGGTTCGATTCCTACTCAAGGACGCGTTTTGGATATTTGTTGACAAAACATGTTGTGTTGCACAAAACTGCACAACATGTGAAATGTCACGGATGGCATATAGGATCCAATCTGACTATAACGAATAAAATAAATCATAGTTGCAATGTTGCAAATTAGATACGATTGTATGTGTTTGAGTGAGAAGGACGTGCTGGGCTGTCGTATGACGAAGAAGGTGATCGCCAAGGACCCGGTCGACATGCAGCGCCACCTCGACGGAAAGAAGTTCAAGAGGGCA
Source organism: Rhabditoides inermis (assembly GCA_963966185.1). Taxonomy (NCBI): domain Eukaryota; kingdom Metazoa; phylum Nematoda; class Chromadorea; order Rhabditida; family Rhabditidae; genus Rhabditoides; species Rhabditoides inermis. The sequence continues at coordinate 509,522 of CAWZYM010000185.1, read as the reverse complement.
GTCGCCAACGGTGGGTGTGGTATACTGTAGCTCGGTACTATGTATGGTGTGTCGTTTGACGATGTCATTACTTCTCTGGATTTTGGTAGGATCTGAGTACTGAGAGCGTGTGAATGTGGAATAGCTTGCATGTTTTATCAAGTGTCTGGGCGGTTATTAGTGTACATATGGACTCTATGGTTTTACTCCATAATTCATTCGTGTTCCCGTCATTAGTCAAGTGTGCACTTTTGATAAGCTCTCCTGGTGGTATTTTATTACAGTGTGTTCGCCGTTTAAAATGAACCTAAGAGTGTGAGAGTGAGGTGTTGAATTTCGCCGTCGTTGCACTGTACTGCAGTAGCACGCGAGAGTTGTTGCTGTGAATAGACGAGGCGCATTTGGTTAATCTGTGAGGATTAGAGGAAAGGGGGTGAAGAAGGGCTGGGAAAGGGAGCGAGCAGCGGGACTAAGCGCGTGTCTGCAGAACAAGCAACACAAAAGATGAGAAGTGGGCGGTTCGCAGAGCTGTCACAGTATTCCTCTCAAAGAGTCCAACGCAACCACACGACTGCGGACTCGACTCATCTCCTGAATGAATTATGATTGGTTCCGTGCACACTGACTGCATTGTCCCCGCCTCATTTTTGTCGCCCCTTGGTCTGCACTCTTCCACTTGAAAAGGCACATTCCTTGAGGGCTCTGGTTCCATCGTTCTTTTTGTCCTTCTAGCTCCCCTTTCGCTTTTCCCACCTCTGAAAATCGTCAATGACTGCTTAGTTTTCATTCTTCACATCGTCTGTTAAGGTCCATTAAATTTTTACACATTTTAACTATTTCCTATAACTATAAGTTGTCGGTTCGATTATAATAATGATCAATATTCATGCTCTCTAGTGGTGGACAATTACTCAAACGATTGAATAGTGACGTCTTTCATCGGCTGTCCGTGTTTTTCTTCTCACATTGCCGGCCGTCGTGGCGTTAGCGAGAGATGATTGAGGATATCATTCCCTTCTCTGGCGCCATAAGAACGACCAGAAGAAGCATCAGTCACCCAAAGTAAATGGCATTACGATTCTCGGCCTGCCGCCGCCTGTGTGATGAGTTTTCGGCTTCGCCCCGGAGCCGTTCTCTTTTTTTGTCTCGCCTGCAAACTCGACTCGCTTCAAAAATTTGTCAAAGTCAAACGGCACGCGATGGCGGCGATTCGTCTCAATTCGCGCGGGGACCGCCTTCTGTTGGGAGTGGTCCCCAGAGGTCCGCAAAGGGACACGGTTCTTGCGAGGACTCGGAAGAGAGGAGATGGAGCAGCGGTTCTTTTGATTGCTGAAGGCTTGTGGTGGCGGCTGGTTGGGACGAGAGTCTTTCGAATTCCGGAGAGGAGCGAGGGCGCGCAATGAATTGTCCATCAAATGTGGCGGGGCACATGCGCGAGCGGGAACGGGCTGTTTTGCAACCGCTTTTTCAAGGGACTCTGTGTCCCGCCCCACCCGCCGTGGCCGTTAATAGAATGCGGCGAGGAAATGAGAAGCCTTTCCGTCAGCAGTATCTGCATGTGGGGATTCGACGGAAGAGACTTGTGCAGTGTTGATTATCCCCCTCCATCCCATTTGGTTTTGTCATCACTATACGAGCGAGCGGCGAGTGAGCGAGTCTATTCATAGTATTTATCTGAAATCGCTAATCGCCCAGCACGCTAACATGGCCGAATGGAGTTTGTTCATGTGTGTTTTTTGCGCGGCGCGTCGTCGTCTAGGAATTGCCTTGTTTCGCGCTGTCGATCTACTTCCGGGAGTGGGAGAGGAGGGGGAGGAGGAAGCGGTACTGCTCCGGCTCTCGTGTCTGATCGAAAGCCGTTCTTTCGGGCTCTTGTCTCGCTCCATTTCCTCCTCTTCCTCGTCCACCCTCTTCTTTCGAGAGGCGTGGTGATTCCGCGGTCGTCTCAGTCTCTCAGTGGATCCTTGTGCAGGCTGCAGCCGGCAGAATGGGTCCTCCCCCACCCCCACTCTGGGGTGAAAGAGGGAATTAAAGAGAGAGAGAGAGAGAGAGAGAGAGAGAGAGAGAGAAGAGGAATGGGAGACTTCCGCTGTTGTGGCTAGCCGCTGGTCACTCGCCCCTATTCTTATTTCCTCTTGTTCCCCTCTCTTTCTTTGGGAGTGGAGTATTTTCGAGTTAGGGTTGGTATCTGCTTGTTTTCCGAGTTGTTTGTGTGGTTGGATTTATTTGATGGCATTTACGCTCTGCCGCGTTCACTGCCATCCTACTCTTCCACTCTTTCTTTCGGGGACTCTTGTTTAGAGTGGAGTGAGCAACGAATGCATTGGAATTCGTGTTTGTTTATGGAATACTAGTGGCTCGCAGTTGTTGGGGGCGGAAGCGCCTTTTGTGGCTTGTTGCCGTGGCTCTTTCATCGTTTTGACGTGGATGCGAGTGTATTGGATGCACATTGTGGTCCTCTCCTCTCATTCTCCCTTCCTATCTCATAGATATGGCTCGTCTCACTCTCTCTCGGATTGACATGTCTTGCATTCATGGCTCATCGCTGCGATGTGTGTCCAATGGGATATGACTCGCAAGTGGTTCGACTCCATGTGCTTTTTCTTCGTTTCCAAAACGTTTTATTTTCTTTACTTTCAAATTCATACATTCAGCACTGAATGCAGTATGCCCATTTTATCAGTATCTTAAGTTCGGCTTTCTTTCCGGCAGTTGTCCGTTTCAACTGTCTCTATTGTTTGGAGCTCTTTGCTCGAATCAATTGATATGCGTTGTGCATTCTATATGTATATCACATGCTGATTTGTCGTCGCGTCTGTACTCGATTCTCGTCGTCATCTGATCTGGGGCCCTACTGTAGATGTACGTTGACTTTGGCGCGGACGTGGACCTTCCGCTGATCGACGGTCCTCGGGAGTGCGCGCCGATGGCGGACTGCGAGGAGCTGGACGAGCGGATCGACGGCAGCACGTACAGCCTGAGCAGACTGTGCGCCGCGGCGGCGGCGGGAGGGAGAGGGGCGGGGGTGACAGCAGCAGCTGCTGCTGCTGATGCTGTCAAGCAGCGGGTGGAAGAGTGCGAGATGAGAGAAGGTTAATGCGTTATTGGTTATTGGCATGTGTTCCCTTTTTCTAATTTCTATGAAAGTGGTTTGATTTGGCACATGTTATTGCGGCTTGCAATAATTTCAGTATGGGGTCTAGGTGATACATATAGTGTAAGTTTCATGAAAGTGATTAGTTTCATGGAAATACAGCGGGGTAATGACGATGGCGATCTCAAATGAGTAAATGTAATGCGCAGGCGTGACTGGAGACTTTAGGTAATATATGTTTCATGTAATAATTTTCATGGAAATACATGGAGGTAATGTATCGACTAGCTCTAATTGACTCATATTAATGTAATATTCAGGCGTGACTGGAGACACGTCGGACGAGGACGACGGAGAGCCGGAGTGGGCCGGAGACAGCGACGGGGAGGGAGAGGGGGAGAGTGAGTGGGGGGGAGAGAAGAAAGAGAGAGAGAGGGCAGAGAAGGAGAGAGAGGACGAGGACGACGGAGAGTTTTCAGAGCAGGTAGAGAGAGGAGGGGAGAGAGAGAAAGAGTGGGAGGGAGGGAGAGAGAGATGGGAGAGGGGGGGAGAGAGAGGGGGAAGGGATGAAGAGAGTGAGGGAGGCAGGGAGGGGAGGAAGGAGAAAGAGTGAGTGAGGAGAGAGAGAAAGGGAAAGGAAAAAGAGGGGGAGAAGAGAGGGAAAGGGTATGATCACCAGGCGACATGAGCGGCGGTTCGGACGAGGAGATGGACGATATGGACGACATTGAGAAGGAGTACCCCGGTGAGTGGCACCATTTTCCATGTTGTATCATTTGTGGATATGATACGGTAGTTTGAGCATGATGGGATGGATTTTGTATCCATCCGAGAAAAAGATATACATGTTTTGCGGTGGATGTTAAACATGTATGTTTTCAGAGCTGAAGCAGGGTAAGAAAAAGGCGGCTGTCGGCGGCGGCGCTGCTCCGTCTGGCAAGGGCGGGGAGAAGAAGACGGTGAAGGGAGGAAAGAAGGTGGGAGGGGTGGGAGTCGGTGTGGTGTGTGGATGTTGTTGTTTTAGTCCCACTCATATGATTTTCTTTAAAGATTAAGTTGTATTCTATGCGCGACATCCAAGAATGGAATTATTAAATACAATTGTTTTTTTAAAGATCTTGTGAGAACTGTGAAGGGTATATTTCGAGAAATGAGGAATTTAGAGAAACGTCAAATTAATTGTGTACAGTTTTCTGAAACGGGTGAATAGTATTGTGGATGGGAAAGTGGGTGTTGACTGTATTCCTTGCAGAAGGCCTCCGACGACAGCTACGACTTTGACGTGATGGAGGGCGAGATTGCGGAGATGGAGGAAGCGGGCAAGAAGAGGAAGGTGGGTATGGGAGAGGGAGGAGGGGAGGAGGCAAGGGGCTGACTGGATGAGCACAGAATTCCATTGACGGTAGGATGAGCTGTGACATGTAGTGGATGCTGTGCTGCGTATTGTTTGTGAGGTTGGATGGATAGAGTGAAGTCACATTGGTGTGATATTACAAGCTGTGGTGTGTAGTGCAAGTGTTGCGTATTATTCACGTGTATTGTGGTTTTTTTAACGATTGGCAACGATATGGACGAAAATGTTATAAATCAGTGATTGACTGTGAATGACTTTAGGCAGTGAAACATATTTTGTTGTATTTTTATGCAAGTGTTCCAGGCTACGAACGCTGACGGAGCGAAGCCGAAAAAGGGCGCCGCTAAGAAGGTGAAGAAGACTGCCTAGGCGATGAATGCTATTGTGACGTCATCATGACGTCACCCGCTACTTTGTCCCTTTTGTTATGTGCTGGGTATCTCTGTCGATGGTCCTATTGTCTTGTATCGATTGCATTGATTGATAGCGCACCTGGGTAGTGAATTCATTAGCAGACGCCTTTGCATAGTGGTTGTGTTGTTGTGTTTGTGGCTTTGAGGTGTTTTGCATAAATTTCTTTATTAGAAAAAATGTATCGAATTTGCACAATGGAATTACATTTTATAACAATATTTATGTCAATCTATCGTCGAATTCTGGCACCACAGCAACGTAATTATGGATGTGTGAATATTATGTAAATAATGTAATGAAATAGAAGTTTGTGTAAGATGACTTATGAACAATGAGAGAAGGCGAGTGCGCCAATAGAGAAGCTATATGGCAGAAAAGAAAACAAGAGAGAAAAGCTTTGGCAACAAAAACACCTATGTCAGATCTCTCACACACACACACACAAATGAAAAAAATGAAGAAAGGAAAAGGCAATTGGGTCGATCGATAATCTCAATCGATCAAAAAATCGATAAGTCACCGGCGAGCAGGCGGCGGGGAGGGGGAGCGCCTTCGGTGCAACGCCTCCGCGTCTCTGTCCTGCAATCGAGTGGGTGGGCGTGGCCTGACGAGGCGGGGCCTACCTTTAGACTCTCCGAGATGCGCTTCTTGAGCTCGGTGGGGAATCGGTCGTAGCAGCGCTTGCACGCCGGCTTCATGTCGAACTCGTAGAACTTGGTCCTGCAACGAGTGTTTGAGGGGGCGTGGCCTAGAGGGGCGGAGCGATGCAAACTCACTTGTGGTCCATCTTCTTGTCGCAGAACGAGCAGGCGAAGCACTTCACGCACCACGATTTTTGCAGGGCCTCGAGAGAGGAATCAATAAATCGATAGTAGTGATCCGGATTGTAAGATACATATTTTCAGAAGATTACGTTTCACAATAATCATATAAAAATGATAGGTCTACAATATGCGCCAAGAAATGTTGAAAAGATGATAATAAAAATACCTGGAACACCTCTCCCCCACACGCCTCGCCGCATTTGAAGCACAAGTTGCCGAACAGCTGAAAAGAGAGGGGCGGGGTTAGAGGGGGCGTGGCTAATGACAAATTAAATAGTTGTTTTCCACACAAAAAATATATATGTACAAACAACAAATGTTTTAAAAATGAAATAATAAAAAAGTACGAAGTATAAATGCCGACCTTGTGGTAGTGCTGTTCACAGTAGGCGAGTCCCTTGCGCTCGTAGTGCCGGTGGCCGAGGAAGGGCTTCTCGCACACGGAACAGACAAAGTGCTGGAAGGGGGGGGGGTGAAGGAGAGGGAGAGGGAGAGAGAGAGGGAGAGGGGAGAGGGGAGAGAGAGAGAGAGAGAGAGAGAGAGAGAGAGAGAGACTCACCTCGACGTGCCAGTTCTTTCCGAGCGCAGTGACGACCCGCTCCTCGATCGGTCGATGACACGCGCCGCAGATCGGAATGCCTGCAAGAGCGAGAGGATATTAGAAGATATACAATAATATACTCTGCGCCAGAGCGATAGTTTTCGATCTACCTCACTTGCAGTTCGAAATACGGTGCCATAACCGTCTGCCTCTCTTGTTTTGCGCGCTATTGCCGAGAGCTGACTCTCCGTCTTCCTCTGATTTACCCCACCGCGCGCAACTTATCGCGACCATAGAACTATAGAAATTTGTAGATAATGCTTTCCCTGATGATGCCATAAAGGCGAAACGTCGGAATAAAACTGTTTCTATCGCGGTACATCGGCTGAACACCACATCTAATCATAATAGAAATTAGTATATTATAGTAAGAGAAGATAGCTATGACTGGGAGAGGATGAAAGCCACTGGACTAGTGTCATTAATTTGAAACATTTCCAACGCATTATGTGTGTTACGTGAAACGTAACGACGACGAAACACGCAATGACGGACATCCAAGGCAAAAATTTTGCAGTATAGAAAATTTTGCGACAAGGACAATATATTGCAAAATGAACAGATAATTGTGTTTCTTGCGGCAGTGAAACTTATCGCATACACCGAACAAATTTAAACTTCTCATAATTATTCCAGGATAAAACAACAGAAAAATGAGATAATGGAGAAAAAAATAAAAAGGCGCACCCATGGTGTCGTGACAGCGCAGACAGTACAGCTCGCCGCCCACCTCTCGGGAGTCTGTCGTCAACTCGACACTAGAAGGGAGGGGGGTGGACTACATACCTACACAGAACGATGAGCACAGAGAAGAGAGAGCACGGTTACATAGGGTGGACGGAACCAGAAGGTCAGAACAGAAGGAACAGGCAACGAGGAACATCAGAAGTTACATCAGAAGTTTCAGAAGAAGGAACAGACAGAAGGTCAGATACAGGAAGTCTGGGAATCGAGTCTCCGACTCACCGGCACCGCTTGCAGTTGAAGTGGTAGGGGTGGTAGGAGTCGCCCCTCCACTTGATGTGCTGGCCCTCTTCGATCATCGCGTGACAACGAAGACACACGTACCTGAGTGATTATCGATTATTGATTGGAATTATTGATTGATTTTTGTATGATATACTATGATGTCGTAAGTTCGATTTGATACTGTTGATATTGGGTTTTTAGGGATGATTTCTCTCTGGCTGAGAAATGAATCCAAATTCAGAGAAATATGTTTCATTACAGCTGTAAGAACGATATCATGTTGTGAAGTGTAATAAAACCAATGTTTCCAGTGAGAATTTTAAAATAAGAGACAAAACTGTTGCTACGTTTCAGGTCGGGAATGAAACTGAAGACGTGAATGGAAATGCAATACTTCAATCTTTGTGGGGACTCAAATAAGTATCACTTACTTTCCACTTCCAGCCAGCTTCTCGTGCTCGTTACAGTCGCGACAGAGGGCGCTGAAAAAAGACATATTGAAGGTGGACGGAATAGTCCTGACATGTGTACAGAGAGGAAAATCTAGATGGACGGAGAAACACAAAATGCTGGAAGGAGTGAGACAGACCGTTCGTGGTGTATATAGGGAAAATATATGATGGAACGGATCTTTTCATTGAAACAACCAGAGAAGTGAGACAAACCATCCAGAACGTGGCGTAGCGTGGAGTATAGATAGAGATAGAGATGGATGGATAGAGACGATAACACGTACCGTCCAGCGTTCCTGAGGAATCCTATGTCGGCGAGTTGCTTGGAGCACAGCTCGCACGTGAAGCAGGCCGGGTGCCACGAGGCGTTCATCGCCTTGATCACGCGGCCCACGATGAACTCGTCTGCAAAGCAGAGGGCTATATGGTCTGTGACAGGGCAAGAGAGTTTTTGACTTCTCTTTTTTTGTACTCGTATTCTGTTTCTTTGTCGACTTCTTGCGGAGAATATCCCTTCATCGGTTATAAAAGAACACAGTTTGTTTCGGTTTTACGACTCTTGAAATAACTTTATTGACAAGCAAGAAGCTATGTCCGGTATATGGAACATTTGAAACGTATGCATAAAAACGGAGAAAAAAATAGGATACTGTACTCACTGCACTTGCCACAGCAGGGCGCGTAGAGCACGTGAAAGTCGTGCTCGCAGTACTTCCTGAAAGAAGGAGGTGAGGATGGAAGGAAGTCACCTTGACGACTCTATTGGTCTACCATGCAACGAGACATCGTCAAACACTCGTTACTATGATACATCTGAGTGAGTCAAACGGATTCTGATCTGAGTCAGATGGATTCTGGATCAGAGTCAGAGGATTGAAAACAGTTGAAATCACCCACCTGCCCTCAAACTCGAAGTAGATGCCGTCGGGGAACGGCTCGAAACACTGCGCGCACCTGGAATAGACAGGTAATGAAAGCGAAAAGGTAGACGAAATCAAACTAGCTTACGTGAAGGCACTTTCTGAGGCTTTCTGAAGGACTTTTGCCGTTGAATCTGACCTCTACCTCTAATAAGTGAGGTACTCACACGAAGCAGTCGCTGTGCCACACCTGTCCGGTCGAGTTGACGATCTGGTCGTCGATGGCGAAGCCGTCATTGCATCTGAACGGGAGGGAGGTCAAGGTGGAGTCACACACGGACAGGGTATCTGTCAGCAGTATTCGAAACCGTACACAGACCACCCAGCAAACTGTCAGGAGTGTTGACAGTGTCAAAGTACCACTAATAACTAGAGGGTAAGTGGCAAGTAGTGAAAGTAAGTGGAAGTGGTTGATATCTAATAAATGCACGTCAAAACAGTGTGTCTGACCTGACGCAGACGAGGTTCTCGAATCCGTGCGCGAGGCTGCCGTTCACTGTGTCGTCCATCGTCCCTGCTACCATCTGAAATGCACAAAGTTATATGGTTGCCAGTAGTAATGTGGGGCAATTCGGCAACACGCATTGATCTCTTATGATAATTGTGCCGTGGAAACGGCAATGTAGATCAGAGGGAGAAAATCAGTGGAAGAGAATTGTTCTGTGGAGTAGATCAGAAGACGATAATTGTTGGGTAGATCAATGGATCTGCAACACACTTTGTTCTCTTCAAACAATAATTGTGCTGTGGGCACGGCGATGTAGATCAGGTGAAGAGAATTGCTCTGTGAAGTGGATCAGAAAGACGAGATTCAGGGAAATTTGTGCGCGTGGGATAGATCAGAGGAAGCGAGTCAATTTGCAGCAATAGTGCGTGAAACAAAAGAGGCGGTGGCAAAGAGAAGTTGATCGAAAACGACTGTCTGTACCCTCTGCACGGAACGTGAGTAATGGTTGAATAACACCGTTTTGATGCGAAACGCTGGTTTTGATGCACGTCGACCACACATTGCGATAAAAGTAGATCTCTGCACCAAAATGGACCACCCAGAAAGCCTATGGTGCGAACCATAACAGGTAACGTGTGGTATAAAGAATAACTAAGTCGATGGCGAATGCGATGGAAAAAAGTGGAATATCGCGCTGCAAAAAAAAGTGAGAGAGAACATGTGATGGCAGGGGGCAAATGTCAGCTGTTGGCAGCCGATGAGTCGAATGGCAGCGCGAATCGATTGGAAGAAGAAGAGTGATTCCAGAGTGAGGAATATTAGCATAAGAAATGAAAACGCCGCAATTCGAATAGACTAGACCACTCGACATCGATAGGAAGGAGATGCGAATGGTGATTCTATAGTAATACCAGCAGCAAAATGACAACGCCGCAATCACTTTACGAAGAAGCAGTTGGAGAATGTGAATCAGAATTAATCGGCGTAGCATACCATTGAAACTTGCGTGCGGTGCGAGAGAATAGAGCAGCAACATCAACAGAGTGAGAAGAGAATACGAGAGAGAGAGAGAGAGAGAGAGAGAGAGAGAGAGAGGGCGGTGGCAGGGATTCAGAATACGCACGCACGTCATACACTATCGATTGCCCGTTTCGGAAACGTCGCGAGGGTCACGCGTGGGGTCAATTGCCTCTGAATTCACACTCACAACGCACAACACTAACGCGTTGCACTTTCCGAAGCATAGCAATGGAATTATATCTAAAAGTGCATTACACCATTGCACACATGAATTAACAATGTAGTAATGATATAGATATCAGTGTATCGATCGATGGGGAGAAGTGAGTGGGTAGCTGCTAGCTAATGCCAGCGGCAAGTGTTACAGCGGGAGGAAAGGGGAGAGAGAGAGGGGGCGTGTGAGCCTGGGTGATCGGGGAGGGGGAATGGCAAGGTGGAATCGGAGGTAGGAGACATGGTGGGATATGTGGATGGAGGGGCGAGAGTGATCAGACATGAGAAATGCGCTTGACGAGCAAAAGAGAGCTACAAGCAACCAGCCGCAGTGTTCGTGTAGTGTAGATGATAGAATAAGTGTGAGGCGTAATGCTGTTGCATGTTTGATTTATGATAACAAAATCAACAAGGTCATAATATAAAATATCATTTACTCCAGCATTATGCTGATCAGAAGGTGAGACGCGGCGAAGCGAAGCGAGCGAGAGATGCAATACGAGGAAAGTAAAGTAATTCTCGCAGAGTGCTCCATGATCAAATTGTATTCACATAAATGAATTGTAAACGATCACTTACCGAGTCCGTATCGTCAAACGTGCTCATTTTCTATTGCAGTAGTGGAAATTTGTAGAAAATATGAATAAATCAGTGCACAAAGCGGTTGTTTCACGGCTGTTTCTCAGAAAGCGAGAAATACGAGGGAATGTATGTACAAACAGAGCTATAGGCAGCCCGGCGACACCTCACAGAGAGACAAATATGGCAAGAAAGGGCCGAGCACCCGCGCGGAAGCGAGAGAGACGCGAGACAGCGCGCCGGAGGAGGAGAGGCGAGGGTGGAAGGGAATCGATCGATCGATACGATCAGATCGGGAAAAGGGAATGGAGACGGGATAATTTATTGCGGTAGGAGGCAGGTGTGCGCGGGAAAATCGCTTTCATCTTACCATTGTTCTAGAATAGCGTCTTTCGTGCCTAGTGCTGCTCCCTCCTCACTCATACTGTTTCATTAGCTTTACACATTTATATTACAAGAAATCAATAATTAATTGAGAAATCAATAGTTGGCAGTCTACGTTCCACTTATTGTATCGAAGAAGAACGTAGTGTTGCGAGATGCGCGACAAAGAATTGGCAGAGGTCCAGTGAGTAAGCAGTGAGGGTGTAGAGAGTGAGAGTGGCCACTGAGTGCACCAATGGGAGAGACGCAGAGGAGACTGCAGCTGAGTGATGCGTAGAACGTATGCTAATGCGATCAAGTGGACTGGATTCGCTCTCTGTCAGTGTGAAAATTGATTGTAAGAAAAATGTCTCTGTTTGTTCTCATGTTCTCTAGTTGTTTGATATAGAATATTTTATCTGAGATTACGAGATTACATTGAGATATATTGGTGCAGGGTAGAGAAGCCCTAGCAATTCCAAAAACGTTTTCTTTTTTACAGAATGTTCCGTCACGGAAAATTAATGAGTGCATTTTATTTATAACATCACTGTCACTATATTTCTTATTAGAAATTAGTATTTTTCTCATGTTCTTTTATTTACTCATTCATTACTGATCATCCACTCTCATACTTGACGTAGACTTCATCCGAGTGATGTGAAGTCTGTGACATATCTGCTCCTTATAGATTCGATCTGTAGACTGGCACAGTTCTGTAAGCCGTCTGTGGTCTGTGACACATGATTTTTACAGAAAAAAAGAATCGTCAGTTACTACCTTTCATTGTGCTAATCCAGCTCTTCAACCCTTCATGCAATTAGTCAGAAATCACACAATTTGTTAATGAGATCACAACGGCAACAATTCAAGTAGCAAAACGCAATGATTTAGAAAACACTTTTTATATTGATGTTATGATTTTAAATACAAAATGACAACAATTTGTCTTTACATCCGTTGCCAAGACAAGCAACATTCATCGAAATCTTGATTTTTTTAAGAGTTTGAAGTCGTTTTCAAAAAGTGCGCCGACGGTTTCTCTCTCTCACTTCTCACAGGCAGACTTTTATAACTATTTTTTCCGCCAAATTATTCGTAGGAATAAATAAAAAGTTTTGTGTATAAACTGCTGTATATCACTTTACTAAAACAGTATATATGAAACTGATTCATTGCTAACACTCTGAAATTCGAAATTATATAACTAACTTATTAGTTGCAAAAATATATTACTAACAAAAGCAACAGATTTGATACTATCAAACTAATTATCATTAGTGTTACGTTACTATTTTTGCAGCTAACGTACATATATATATATTTATTGTACTAAGTTTTCTTCACTGTTCGTGAGCCTAATTAGACATAAATTAAATAAAAATATATTCTTTATGATTCCCATTTCCGTACATTTTCTAGTCCTACCTCAGCTTTCGCGGCGTAGACTCCGCTTCTGGCCCGTAGCGCTCGCCCCGCCCCCATTTGACGGCCGGCGCGCGACGGAGTGAGAAGTGAGAGAGCCTCTCTCCTTCCCCCGCTCTCTCTCGCCTTCGAAGTGAACAGTGTTTCTCTCACTGCGAACTTCATAACCTGTATTCATACACTCGAATGGAGCCAATCACCGCCCGCTCTCGACTCTTTCGAACCGGTTGCGTTCGAGAGTACCGTATCTTTTCGTTTCATCGTTGTGCAATTTTTGTATTTCGCCGATCAGCCCAATGAAACGTCGCGGACGTTTTGAATCGCTGCCTCGCACATTGCGAAAGTGCAAGGTTCTCTTTTCGCGTCGGCGACGTCATTCATCTTTTACTCAAATATACCTAATTTCAAAGGCAATTTTATAGTCTTGTTCGTGTTCGATCAGTTCCGTGTTCCAGCAGTCGCCTCAGTCGCTTATCACAACTGTGATCAGATCAGATTGTCTCGGCTGTGTGTGTGTGTGTCACCGTGTTTCATGAATGTTGCAGTCTCGTTTGCTCATCGCTGACTCGCCGCTTGCATTACTGTCTCGCCTCCCTCTCACATATGTGCTCGTTCGAAACCCTGGGTCACCTCAAAAGTTGATCAGCAAACACCGACTGGCCCATGATTAAATGATTAAAAAGTGATCCGTGCCGACTTCTGCGTACTGTTTGCCCCGCTGTGCCACTTGTCTCATCTGACGTTAGATTGTCGATCATGTTCTCGTCGATTTTGTGATTTTGATTATACCGTAACCCTACCGTAACCCTACCGTACCCCTACCGTACCACTTTCTCAGATCGGTCGCCGCGAGACGGGCGTGTGAGTTCTGGCTGCTATTGACTACACTCGTAGGGGGCGGACGGCGGTTCCGCCGATGACGTCATCGTCATCGTCGAGGACCACCACTGCCTCGGACACGCCGTTTCGGATATCGGTACATCCATTGATTGTTATCGATTTATTGATTGATCGATTTCAGCGTCTCGTTGTGTTTGCGTGCCTTCTGACTGGGGTGGGGTGCGCGAACGAGACGGCCTCGAATGGCTCCACCACCCCTCCACTCGTGAGTCACACACTTTCATACACTTTTTGTTTTGTGTCCTCGTTGTATTGTTTATGTTCCGTTCACAGCGTTCACATTTCAAGGTTACAACGACAAAAACTTGCACTCTCACATTAATTATGCCGCGCATGTGCCAAAACGCCACGACATCAGTAGCTCGTGTCCGCTTTGCTTTTTTGCGCCACACGATAAATTACACTGGTAAAGCGAACTGACTCTCGCCTCATATCAGCGGTGATAGCGAGGTCCCGATATGTCTCGGCCCTCGTTATCAGTCCATATATCAGTGGCTGCACTGACTGACTGACTCGCTCCTTCTATGTTTACGTCACGCGCTCTTTGATGCGGGGAATCGACGGCACATCACATCACATCACACACGAGTCGTGTTTACATGCAACGTCATATTCATATGACTTGAGGGAGAATACTCAAAACTCGAAATGCAATTTCGCATTCACCTCCGCCCATCGCACTCTATGCAAACTTGCAAACATGGCGTCAGTTTTTGGGAGGCGCGCGCGCTTTTCCCCCCCCGCTTGGTCGATCCATTGTTGTGCCCAGGGGTTTCCACGTTTCCTTCCCCCTCTCTCTCTACCTGCGTGGTCGGTAGCAACCGACCGCCGAAACGAGAGCGCCACTCTCTAACATTTGAGAACGGAGGGGGATGTGCGTTGCTTATTCCCGCACGTGCAACTGGAGTAAGGGGGGGGGGAGAAACTCTCCGGAAGCCGTGATTCCGCCTGCGAACCTTTGTGCGAAGAGTGCTTAAGCGCTGCTCCGGAATCGATGCGTCGCCTCTCTCCGGGCAAGTTTTGCAAACATCTGAGCATAACAAGGCTCTGCATAAGGAAAGGGGGGGGAGAGGAACGGCGATTGTTATGTATGTATAGTGTTCTCTCTGCTCGCCAGTGGAAAGTGGCTGCGATTGGCGTGTTATCGTCGCCGGTCAAACGGTATTGTCCAGCAAAAGAAGAGTCTTCTGGCCGCATGTGATGCCGATTGTGCCTATTGCAATTTGACTGCACCAAGATAATGTTGTGATAAGGGAATCGCACATGCGACCCTTATTTATAAACGGAAAGAAACAGATCAGAATCGAAACTGCGGATCAGCGGATCAAATATGTACCCGACGCATGTTTGCATTCCGTCGGATGTAGTTTGTTTCGAGAGAGTATCCTATTGGGACTCACTCTTCCTTATATGGAAACGATTCTTGTGACGCGAAGTGGAAGAGGAGGGAGGGGAGGGGAAGTTGCGGTAACCGGGAATCGGAATAGCTGTGATAAGGAGCACGTTTATGCCTTTTATGGCTCACGTTGTCTTTCATTTCGGAAGACGCCAGACAATCAGTGGAGACTTTTGCAAATAAAACTCTGAAAATATTAATAGCGGATAAGTCGTTAGTTTGTATTTGGAATAGTTAAAACATATTTCCTCGCTGAGTACTGTACTGATCATGTTGTGGTATTGTTGTGCTAGTGATGTACAAACGTTGGAAACTAAATTACAAGATTTTATGCACGTGTGTGTTCTGTACTGCAAAGATAACTGAGTTCCTGCAGATTAGTGAGTAGAAAAATGTGCAATTTATAATTACATGAACGTGGGAGAATGTGCGAGAAATACAATTGTAGTAAATTGACTGTTTTGGAAGGAACGAAAAAGTCTGTCATATCTAAACACTGCGCTCCTTCTTACCGTATCCATTACAGATTACAGTGCAATTTCCTATTTATGGTATGAATGAAAATTCGATCATAACCAACACTGATATTCTTCTTACCATAACCAAAGCCGTTACAGTACATTGCCCTCGTCTCTTCATGGAAGAAATGAAAAAGTCGATCATGTGGGAACACTGCTTTTCGTCTTACTATACCCGTTACAGTGTTTCAATATAATACCCTCTTATCGTACCTTTCCTGTTCAGCCGGCGCGCCCGCTGAACGTGATCACAGTGGAGAAGGAGCCGATCGTGGCCGGCCTGCGACTCGAGCCCCTCCACGACGGCCACGGAGAGAGCGCACTCGGAGGATACACGTGCGCACAGGGGTTCAAGTTCAAGTGTTTATCCGCAGTAGACGCTGTATAGTTCTATGCTCGCAATAAGTTGCGCGCGACGGGGTAGATCATAGGAAGACGGAGAGTCAGCTCTCGGCAATAGCGCGCAAAACAAGAGACGCAGACGGTTATGGCACCGTATTTCGAACTGCAAGCGAGGTAGATCGAAAACTATCGCTCTGGCGCAGAGTATAAAAGACTGGGTCGAGTAGGCGTTTAGAGAGGCGGTGCGTGGGTATGATATACATGGCGAGTAGATGTGTAGACTAGTGGTTTTGTTCGAAATATTCTCGGATAATGTCCAGTAGCAAAATTGATTGAACCGCAGTCTGTGTATGCTGATTACACTGCGCAGCGTATTCTTGTAGGGTTGTGAGGTACTAGTTGGTTGACTGAGCTCGCTCAATGACGAATGATTTTATACGTATCTACGAATCGGTCTCGATTTGCATAAGATATGCGAGCGAATAGTTTTGTCAACCTGTTTTTAGGATACTACACCCAACCAATTGTCGATCTGAGATATGCCCGAAAGTGATTGTCATGTGAAACGTACTATTTGTAATTGAATGCATTTCAGCACCCGCGGAGTGTCCATCGTGGCGGCAGACGCCCCAGTGCAGGTGGTGCTCTTCGGGTTCTGGCTGGACGAACTGCAGGAGGTGAGCGGGGGGGGGAGAGGAAGAGAGGAGTAGGATCGATTGGGTTCTGACTATGTGAATTGTGATGCAGAAGGTGAAGGGGGAGTGGGAAAGAGGAGAGAGGGAGAGAGAAGAGTTAAATGCGTGGAGGGCGGTCGTTTGAGTGACTTGACTGCTGGAAATTCCATGTTTCACTGTTGGTACGTGTCGTTACTTTCGATCAGCATGTAATGTACACGATGTTTTTCTTTTTCTCCATAAAACTATCTAACCGTATGCTGACCAAAAGTCGGAAAATAACCGTATCAGGACGATAAGTATTGGCAAATTACGGTAATTTTTAGTGTGTCCCGCCAGATTCCCATCTAATGGGTGGAATACGGTTAGGTGAGCAGGCTTTCCACGGGCGCGCAATCAAAGTGCCATTTCTGAGCATGCCGTAAACCCGGCGCGAGTAACACTCTGGTGCTGGGTAAGAAAGATGCCCCGACGGGTTTCCGTGTCACCGCCCATGCGCTTCTGGCGCGCTCACTATGCAAGTAGTGGTGCTTATGTTGAATACGCAAGACTATATGCAAGAATGCAATTCAGTTTTGCTTCATTTTGGTTGCTCTGTTCTGGACAGTTGCTCTTATCGTATTGTAAACTAACGGTTAGCATTTGCCTCTCTGTGAAATAGAACCGTGCAGCCGGGCGCTTACTAACCGTAAGATGACCACAAAGTTACCGCCATTTGCCGGAATACAACCGTAAGGTATTTTGGGCGCATTACGGTTATGTTAGAGCGGCTATACGGTTTAATAGTTTTATGGAGTTGTTTGAGAGAAAGGAGGGAGAGGGCAGAAGGGAGGGAAAAGAAATAAGAGATGCGGTGACTGTCTGTGTACATTTTAACAGTTATGCAATTATTATATGTTTCACTGTTT
Source organism: Rhabditoides inermis (assembly GCA_963966185.1). Classification (NCBI taxonomy): domain Eukaryota; kingdom Metazoa; phylum Nematoda; class Chromadorea; order Rhabditida; family Rhabditidae; genus Rhabditoides; species Rhabditoides inermis. Next base: position 492,129 of record CAWZYM010000185.1, on the reverse strand, counting down.
ACACATGTCGTGACTTTCGAGCATAATGTGATATGCACCTCTTTTCCATGGTAAAACATCACTACAATGAGAGATAGAAATGGTAGCGATTGTCTGTCGAAATTCTTTTTTTTTTGCATGATTTTGTACGTTTCACCGATTGACCAAGGTGAGAGTATCAGTAGTGGGGTAATTTATAGTGAATCTTTGACTCATCCAAATATTAATCATGGCTGACGTTGCATAGTTGGTGAGAGAGAGAGAGATGACCTTATATGGTTGCAGGTGGCTTTCACGACGTCGAACTGCTCCCATGCGGAGATGGTCTTTGATCAGACAGAGTTCGTCATACAGACGGACAAGAGGGTCGTCGTATATGCAGAGTTCGCCAAGTGAGTGGGGAGGACTGTTTGAGATTGGATAAATGCGATCAGCAACGAATGTGTGGTATGTAACGCAGCACGCTGGGTGAATGAAAGTCAATGTTTGTGAATTTGGTGAAGTAATGAGAGGTTATGTGTGAGCAATAGCAACTACTAATTGTTTCTGAATTTTTATATTAGCCTTTTTTGGGGTCGGGTGTTGCGCATTTCTGCCTTTTGACGATGAAATTTGAAACGCAGAATGCTTGTCTGCATGAACGGTCGCCTTCACCGTTTGAGTAGTTGGCGAAGTATTGTGAAAATATGTTTCACTAGAAAATATGTTTCACTAATCAAGGAAATGTAGTTATGACATTTAATAGATTGACGCGAGGCGATTAACAGCAAGAAGAATGCGAATGAATCGTGGAATATTAAATAAGAATACGAGTAAATGTTGTTTGTTTGAGGACGCTGCCGGACCACCACTACCGTCTGTGCACCAAGCACAAGCCCAAGGCAATGGAGACGGACCCGTACTTTGAGGAGGTGGGCAGGACGTTCTTTCATTACTTTAGTTTTGTTTACTCTCGCTATCGTTTTTTGAACTGGTAATGTCTGATCCTTTAGAATGTTTAGAACAGAATGTATTTAGAATGTCTGACCCTGCCAGTTAGATATTATACTTGGTAGGTACAAGCAGTAACGTATTGTATTATGGATTGTATATTCTGTTTTGAGATGTTATTGAAACGTATTTGCAGGTGGCGGAGCCGCGCACCCGCGTCTCCACCGACACCCCGCCCCGACAGTACTACCTGCCTCTGCATATACAGGTGAGGATTAGGAGTAAGAAGATGTGCCCTTCTGGTTCATGGGTGATGGCATCGGACTATTGCATGCGTCAAAAAGGATTGCCTATGGATAACGCGTGATTCATATTTTGTGTGGTGACAGTGTCGGGACTAGTGCGCAGTATTTTATAGCGGTTTGAGAGATAGGTAAAGAAATATGCTATTGTTATGTTTATGCGGTATACACCTTATTGAATGTGATAAAGAGTTATTGTATGTATTTTTCACGTGAATCATATTTCATGTGGTTGTGTTGCGCTAGACAGCTAGACTTTCTTTCAGCCTGCCATAGAGAGAGGGGGGAGGGGAATGAGAGAGAGAGAGAGAGAGAGAGAGAGAAAGAGAGAGGAGAGAGAGACGAGAGAGAGAGAAAAGCAGAGAGAGAAAAGAAGAGAGAGATAGAGAGAGAGAAAAAACAGAGAGAGAGAGAGATAGCCACCCTCACTCGTTTTCCAGATCGCCGTGATCACTGTCCTCCTGGTGCTGTCCGGCCTGTTCTCCGGCCTCAACCTCGGCCTCATGGCCCTCACCCCACAGGAGTTGATGCTCATCCAGAAGTCGGGTGGGTCGAGTTTTATTTTCAGATTCCATCTTCCACAATCGATCTTTTTTTTAGTTTTGTGGAGTTCTGTGCACGAATTAGTGATGAACGTATTTACTTTAGTTATTTGTGTGGTGAAACCTATTCGTTGCAGGTTCCAAGACTGAGCAGAAGTACGCGTCCGCCATTCTTCCCGTGCGCGCCAAGGGCAACCTTCTGCTCTGCTCGCTGCTCATTGGTGAGGCGGGTTACTGTACTGGGAGCTGGGATACTGTATCAGTATCATTTGTTAAGTTACTGTATTGGTATCTGAGATACTGTATATAGTGATCTGTCAGTATTATAGAGTGGTCGACTGTGACTGTTTTTCAGGCAACGTGTGTGTCAACTCTGGCATCTCTATTCTGCTGGACGACCTGACGAGTGGCTACGTGGCGCTGATAGCGTCGTCGGCCGGCATCGTCGTCTTCGGAGAGATCTTCCCCCAGAGTCTATGCGTCAAGTGCGTCTTGTGACCTTTTTTTATTCCCCGGGTTACGGCACGACATCGATTTCTCTCGCATATTCCATGCTAATAGTTGATCTTCACATTCCAATTCCACCTAATCTTGAGCAATGAATGGACATCGCGTGGTCTCATTGGTGGCGGTCCCATGCAGTAGTTGTGTTGCCTGGTTCCCTTATTTTCATCTCTTCTAATGCTTCTTTGCAGGAAGGGTCTTGCCGTGGGTGCGCAGACGCTGTTCATCACCCGCTTCTTCATGGTCATCACATGGCCCATCGCCTATCCCATCAGCAAGGTCAGAGACGTGCAGAAACTATGCATCTAATCTACGCAGGGTTAGGGTGAATGCCTTTCTGTATATCCGGTTAGCATAGTTTTAAGTGTTATTGTTATAATACAGAGAGGGCAACTATTACAATTGCTTATTCCTGCTTTAATCGGCAACTCACAAAGGGACTAGAGAACAAAAAATTTGGAGAATACAAATTTCGCGCCATTGTGCCTGAGCCGCGGCCCGGGCCGCGCGATGTCAATGACGCGCCGTTTTGACGGTCTCTAGTCACTTTTCCTTTGTGAGTCGTCGGCGAATGGTGACTCGTTTCGGTCTCTGTTTCTCCTCGGGTGCTAATCGTTATCGATTAGCTATACTCGGGTAGGAACGGAGCAGAGTTACCTGAACTCACGTGTACTTGTATTTATATTTTCTGTTGGTTTGTTTGCTGGCCGTTTTTGTTACGACGGCTATTCCGTAGTACTTGTACTCGGATGATGTCAGTCACTTGCGAGTGCATTCGGCAGGTTGCCATTATTGTGTAGGCCTAGCCTCACTTCCATCACTCTGTTTGCGGGTTTCGCTCTTCCCCCCAGGGAAGTAGCAGAGTGTCACAGTGTTATGCTGTGCGTGGACAGATCCAGAGCAAGACGAGGTAGTCTAGTGCTCACAGTCCACCCCTCCCTTGATTGCGCCTGCGCCCCCGATCGCTTCGATCGATGTTGCCCTTGGTAAGTGGCAGTGGGGAGAAGCTCGCCCATTGCGGCCGCTACAAAGAGCGATCAAGCTACACTCAGTCTAGCGCTGTAGTGTTCTGCTCTCGCAGATGTTGAGATGCGCAGGAAAGAGGAATACCTCTTTATCATAATGGTCTCGGAGTACCAAAACCATGACACGATTCCTGGGGATTGGATGTTCCATACCAATTGATTATCAAACAATGTTTGATAAAACGACACACTTTGCGTTGTCTACAGTCGATTGGTGACGGCCTTAGCTGTCACGTGTCTATGACATTCATGAATACACGGATGAGACCTATGGTAACGGTCACATGATATCGTACTGCAAGGCGGTCTAGTATCACCAGTTGTCCGTTTCGTGGAATACTGTAGGTCAGTAATCGATCACACAGCAGTTTGTGATCCATGAAGGGAAGAAGAAGGAATAAAACCCCCACAACGCATAATGGAAACGTTACCTACTTTTCCTTGGTTTGGCTAAACCAAGTGGCAGTAAGAGCTTCGAGGTTCGGGCTCAATTGTGCGCAACACATAGGTCGGCAGTTGCAAAAGGTGTATGGATATACACGGATTATATCAATTATGTTTTACAGATTTGAAAATTCTGCTATGAAGGGTTCCGATGTTGTTGAACTACAAAGCACGAAGCCTATCAGATAGTGGGCTATACACATAGCATGCGCTCCCCTTTTACCCGTGTATGGTTCGATCAACGCTATTCTGAGATCTCCGATCTCGGATTTAGTCATGCGCGTACCGGACCGGGTCATGAACGACTACTTTCGAGCCGGTGGAGAAGTGCGTGTAACGAATCCGCAGTGAGAGCAAGGGAACAGGTTTTCATGGTTGATTGATAATCCTCATTCAGCTCACAGCTCTGATAAAGTATGCAGAAGCGCATCTCTCATGCACACTTTGCACGCTCGCATACAAGCATGGCATTATTGCATGAAATGTACGTTGTATAGTACATTACTTATCGTATGCAAAGCAAGACTTCCACTCCTTGCATCAGAGTGAAATGTATGTAGTTGCAATTAGCAACTGTAGCAACGTGGTGAATGCATAGAAAGGAATGTTGCTAGAATTTAGGGACACCTGTATGAGTGTACGTGCCCCCGCCGGTTCAGCCGCCATGGCTTAGTCGGTTAGAACGTGGATGGTCGCAGGTTCGACCAACGTTTCCCCAATTCCAATTGGTGAACATAATGAATTGGTTCTCATCTCTCGGATATGCATGTCCACATATGGTTTTATGGTAAAGGGATTCAGAGTAACCCAATAGTACTTCGGTAATGAGTGCTTATGTGATGGTTATCTTTCTATCTGTTTACAAGGTCATGGATTCGATTCCGCTTGGTATTTATTGCGAACAATATACAACAGCGATATATTGTAAGACAATAAGATAAGCAGAAAAAGAGAAATCTTGGACATCCTTTCACGGCCTAGGACGAGAAGGTGGTCTGCCTATTGACATGCCTCAAGGAGTATTTGAGGAGGACGGTAGACGTCCGAGAAGGAGAAACCGGGTTGTTCATCTCCTACATCATACCCCATGTGAAGGTCGGGTCTAGTTCCATCGCGAGATGGTTGAAGACGGGGTTGAAGGCTGGAGTGGAGGAGCAAGTCAAGGCTCACTCCACTAGGGCAGCATCCGCATCGAAAGCCGCATGGCAAGGGGTAGATGTAGATGCTCGTTTTGGCCTCTACTTTTGTGGAACTAACCTTTCACTCTGGCCTCGCCCACTTACCACTGTTAGGCCCGCCCCTTGTCGGGAATGTTTTGGCTACTTAAAACATGGATAATGAACACCTGTTTCAGACAGGTTTATTGTGGGCCTACCGCATTTGTAAGAGTAGAGGTGACTACGTCCATTATGGCTATCATTACCAGGACACAGTCTCAATGAGCCCGCCTGGCCGCCCTCCTCTACACAATGACAATAACATTTTCCCTCATATGCGATGCGGAACTGTGCCAAAATCCATCCCGTATGGATATAATGTGGATTATATGTGAGACAAACCCGACTATTGAAGTGTGATTCATTTATCTCTTTGAGAGATTAAACACAATTCGATTCCGTAGCGAGCTCGGATATACGAGCTCGGCCCGTGGCATTCGGTTCACCTGGCGCACGGTTTCGACGATATGAATGTGTGTGACGGGGTGCATACGCGTCTCATATGCTGATGAAATGAACCTCATTTTACCTACAGCATGTACCGCAGCATGATCAGGTAGAGATCAGAAGATCACAGGTTTCATTACGTTAGCGGACATGTGTTTTTAAAATGTTCCGGCAAACCTGGTCGCTGAACTGACACGACACGTCCGGTTTGTGGCGCGATTGTTATTCACTGATGGTACTATCCGGCCCAGACCTCTACTGTTCCAAGTATGATGGACATGATTACCATGGATGCGGTGTCGAATGTCGCGTGAATTGGTCAGAGGCCGTAGGGTAATTATAATTACTATACTATCTCCGCTTGGTCAGTATCCTTGAATATGAAGTAGAACCGAGCCAGGGAAACAGGGACCCTAACACGACATTGTGGTGTACGCCGAAAACGCTTGATGCGTCTTTCGTTCTCGTCTCACACGGTCTGTTTGTGTAGTACCTAGTACGTCAGAGTGATGTTGCTCAAGTAGAGCTACAATTTGGACTTCAAATTATGCGAAGTAAATTGACATCACTTCACTTGGATATGATTATTTACCCAATCCCTTCATGTATGGATACATAAGTCAAATCAGCCAGTTAGGGTTGCATCGGACGGTCGTTAACCGTGTAGTGTTCGGAAGAATGCGCTTGTGTTCGCAGCACCCGAGCCGAACAATGCCTCTTTTCCTTGTTCGGATATTGTGGTATAATGCGTCCAGAACTCCTTCTCTGTGCAATATCATGGAAGGTTGATGCACACGAAGGGCTCTATCAGTCTGTTGTAATCCAGATGGATGGCGTACAATAGGCATGACATGACATTGACATTACATTCACTATGAATATTCATTCTATGTGGTTTTGGTTTAAGATCCTCAATGTGGCTATTTGGCCTAGATCCTAACAATGTGCAATCTGGATCGCTAGCGCATCATGATTTGGTTGTCAAGTCTAGAAAGACTCTCTATGTTCCTTCTCAACGCGTCCTTTACGTGCTCCCTGCCTCATGGAAAGGGGGGGGGACAGACGAGGCGAGGAACACGTGAGGTAGTCTACGTGGTAGTGGTAACCTGGTGGACCATGGTTGGTTGGTTGAACACGTTTCTTCAAACATGTTCTTTTCCAGTCAAAGTGTGTAAGGAGTGAACCTCTGTACATTTCTGGACAAATCTGAACAGGTGTTGTATGTGATTTGTCACGTCATCTCTTCTCTCCAAACCCTAGTGGGTGCGATACAATGCACCTTTGGCCGAGGGTGGGTCCTAAACATAAGGTTCGGTTCAATACTTTGATCTATTCGTGTGGCTATGATCAAGTATCTTTACACGGTTGTGTGAAGAATACAACCTTACGCTAGTGGGAAAGGATTTATACACTACATCCTTCGTATCACTGGGTATAACGATTATGGAGCGAGTAGCTCTCGGAGAACGCGGTTCCGCTTTACGTTTGTCTGTGAGAATCAGTGAGAGTTCTATCGCTCTCCACACACAGAGACAGAACAGGCCATATTGTGGTCACTGCTTGGTTCTGATTCGTAAAAGCAATTGTAATAGTTGCCCTCTCTGTATTATAATATTATATTTTGCTAGACAACGCAGTTGTTGAAGTAAAATATTTATTATGATATAGAGAGGGAACTATTACAAATCCCCGCCCGAATAGCTTACCGAACAATGGTTTCCCTCTTCATGTTCGAATGCTATTCTCCCTCCCTTTCTTTTGATCCAATCAGTTATTTGTACGGTTGTACTGTCGTTTTTAATTGATTTATCTGTTGGTTTCCTATTGGCATTGGAAGCCTATTCTGTCTCTGCAGGAGGAGAACGAGCTTTCATTGTAATGAGCTCACTTATCTCTTTAGATCCCATGTGAATCTTATGTCACATTGCCTCCTCCTCACTGCAGGAAAAGTGACTAGAGACCGTCAAAACGGCGCGTCATTGACATCGCGCGGCCCGGGCCGCGGCTCAGGCACAATGGCGCGAAATTTGTATTCTCCAATTTTTTTGTTCTCTAGTCCCTTTGTGAGTTGCCGATTAAAGCAGGAATAAGCAATTGTAATAGTTCCCTCTCTATATCATAATAAATATTTTACTTCAACAACTGCGTTGTCTAGCAAAATATAATATTATATCGGTTGACTGATTGGTTTCGATAGAGTCAAGGTATTAGTAATGCTGTGGCATTGTGTATTTGTATTTTGTGTGATACATATTTGAACAAGTTTCGAGTGAAAGGTTACATGTGGAACAGGTTTCTTGTGAGTGAGATTGTTCGCCTAAGAGCTTGATTTATAGTTTTGTTGCGCATGTGCTAATAACAAGATGTTATAACCCTCGAACTATGGTTGCTAGAAGTTTGAGTATTCGAATTATCTCTGAAGCATATTGTTAACGATTTTCACACAATGTCATTCAGCTGCTCGACTGCATTCTGGGCGATGAGGTGGTGGCGTACGACAGGAAGAGGCTCATGGAGTTGATCAAGGTATGAGGGGGGAGAGAGCATTGATATATTTATAGCAAGTTATAGTAGGCAGAGAGAGAGACAGAGTGACAGAGAGAGAGAGAGAGAGAGAGAGAGAGATGAGAGAGATTTTTTTGATCATGTAGTCGAGTATGTGGTAGGATGAGGATGGTATTCCGTCGAGATATTTTAATTGTTGTTATATTTTCAAACCGATATGTCGACAATTGAATTTGGTTTATTTTGTGGTAGACTACTCATGGCTGTTGCATATAATTAGTTGTGAATTGACCGTTATTCTTCAGAACCTGGTCAGCACAGGAAATGAGGTTGGATTGCGGAATGATCTATTGCCATTGCCACAGTTGAACGATTCAATCACACACTCACACACACTGAACAATTGTCATTGTTTTATTACACATTACACTACTTGGCACTGTTACTATGTAATGCATTCAAATTTCAAAATTACTGTCTCCTATCAGGCTCCTATTCTTTTACTCTTCTCCTTCTCTGATGTATTTGTCTTTATACATCTTCTATGACGTTATCTCACCTATCGATGTCCTCATATTCCCCCTTACCCTGTCCTTTCCTTTCAGATGTCGACGCGTGACGAGACGGGTCTGGCGGAGGAGTTGAAGATCGCCGTGGGTGCGATGGAGATCAGCGACAAGACAGTCTCCGACGTCATGACCAAGATCGACGTGGGTTCTCATTTATAATATTTATCTATTTGCGAGTGGATCACAAATATTTCTCTATTCCCGCGAGCATTTTTTTTCTGATTTGAGCTGTTTTTTTGGTTATTCGGTTGCTTTCCGTTTTGGATAGAATCACGGTATTCCGACGATCGACCAAACCAAGATCGGACTGGGTTCTGGTCGAATTTTTAGGGTGTTTTTATGATATAAAATTCCGTAGTATTATTGCTTGTGAGAGGTGTGTGAACATGTTAGGTTGTGGTGGTGCATATTTGTCATAGATAGTCAAACGAGCAAATTACATTACATTCTGACCATTTCGTCGAGTTTTCCGTGGGTGATACTTATTTGTGGTAGAAATAAGTGAGATTCCACAATCGCATTGTTAGGGAAGGCAACAAGCTTTTCCCGTGCCAAATCATTCAGATATCGACGTAAGAAGGCAAATGCGTACCGACGATAAACCAAATACACAACATCCCATTGATATCACAGTCCACGTGGTTGCAGGACGTGTTCATGCTGCCGGACACGACAGTGCTGAATACGAAGACGGTGGCGGAGATCCTCCGAATGGGCTACACCCGCATCCCCGTGTACAAGGGAGACAGGAACTGCGTGGTGGGTGCGGGGGGGAGGAATTGAGGAATTAAAGTATCCAGAAGCAGTGGGTAGCGGTAGATTGAAGAAACCCAGAAGAGATTAAATGTACAATATTTTATTTGCCTTGGCTTGGTTATATTAAAAACAGCATGTATTGAAAAAAAACATGTATTCAAAACAGGAAAACAGCAGGGATTAATTACCGTACTTATCTTGCGGTATTGTCTTTGACGTGAAACGTATTTTTTTTTACGACCGGCGAACACCCGCTATATCGGTGTCTGAGGAAAAATGTGTGGTGCGTTCTCTTTCTGAGTGTGGGATGTATCTTGTCTTAGAGTTATTTAAAATTGCACAGATTGGAACACAGAACAGAACTTCAATAGACTAGTGTTATCTCTTATGTTGTATTGCTATTGAATTGTGCAATGTATTCGATATTGTACACTCAAGAACCTGTCATAAACTGCTTATGATAAGCGGATAGTGAAGATGTGGTGACTGAGGTAGAAGAGATCGAGAGATTATTAAATGTACAATATTTTATTTGTCTGCGTCGTGTTGTAAAACGTATTCAATAAGGAGTTTTATTTTTCGATAAAAAATCATTTGTGGTCACAGGAACAGTTCGGTAAGGGTGTTGGGAGTCTATTAATGCTATTTATAGTGATTTTAAAACATTAAGAGTTTTTTTATATAAGAATAGTGTGGATCGATTGAAGATTTTAAAAACATCTGAGTTATGAAAACAGTTAGAAACGTATTTCTTTTCTAACATTGCAATGTTTTCAGGTGTCCCTGCTGTTCGTCAAGGACCTGGCGCTGCTCGATCCAGACGACTGCTTCACCATCCAGACGGTACGATCTCTCTCTCTCTCTCCCCATCTCTCTCCATCTCTATCTCTCTATCTCTCTCTCTCTCTCACTCTCTCTCCCTCTTTCTGACATTCAACCGATCTTCTAGGTGTGTGGCTACCACCGCCACCAGCTCCGTTTCATCATGGAGGACACTCCGCTGCGCGTCATGCTCGAGGAGTTCAAGAGGGTGGGTGGAGGAAAGAGTGAGAGTGGGTGGCAAGAGGCGAGAAAAAGGGAGCGACGAGTTAATCTTGGAGACTATGAGGTGGTTCGTGAGGGTGGGTGGTGAAAGGGACAGCTGTTTCATTGTTGGCGAAGTATGCAGTAACTGCCGAGGGTGGGTGGTGAATGGCGAGTGGCGATAGAAATGAGTGAGACGTATTGTACTGTGGTATTGTGATAGCGAAGATGCCCATGGTGACAAGCCATGTGTTTCAGGGCGACTACCACCTGGCTATGGTGCAGCGCATCGTGGCGCGGGAGGACCAGGACCCCGGATACGAGCTGGTCGGGGTCGTCACATTGGAGGACATTGTCGAGGTGGGGAGGGAGGGGAAGGGATAGGGGCAGTCGGGATCCGTTGATCACGGGGAATATTGCAGTAGGTACGGAGTGTGTACGAATGTATGTGTAGGAGTTGTTGACGTGCACCGACCTTATGATCCGCCTGTGAACATTTTGGTCCGTCTTACGACCTGTAGGAGGAAGTGCGAATAGTATGATTATTTGTACTGAATAGGACGTGCGTTACTGAGTGGTTTGAGGGTTCATGCACCGTTCTAACATACATTTAGCAAATGCTAATAGTACGGTTGTCACTGTCTCACAGTTTATCGAGCAAAGTGTGTAGGAGGAGGAGGAGGGTTGTTTGGTCATTGAGTTATTAATGGGAGGATTGAAGCGAAACACACATTCATCAAGGGGAAGTGTTTCACTTATACTTGCACGCAACACTGCATTTGTTGATGATCTGTGAGGGGGAAACAAGCGCCTAATTGGAGAGAAGAGGGGAAGGGAGAGAAAAGGGAGAAGAGTGTGTACTGTGTGTGGGAGGCCATGTGACTCTGCCTGTTTCACTCGATCTATTTTGAGCGAATGAAGAGTGGTTCATCGAACAGCCTATTAGGAGAGGCAGCCTGTAATTTGGCGATGCCGAGGTCTGGTCACTGATGCTCGAGCTCGATGTTAGAGAAATAGGAGATGGACTGTGGTTTATGAACTTGGCTAGGTGGAGATCAGGTGATGCAACGCAATGGTATTAATCACTAAGACAACGCTTTCTGGTTGTAGTTGATTGATGGATAGATACATAGGCAGTACCGATATCGTTTGCACGACCAAACTTTTTGTTTGCACGACCAAACCTTTTCTCATGTGTGTAATATGTACATGAATAAGAAATTCTAAATAAAATCTCTAAATTAACAAATAATTCAAAATAAAACGGCTGAATATTTTATTTGATGTGCATTTGTTGCAGGAGATTCTGCAGGCTGAGATTGTAGACGAGACGGACGCGGTGACTGACAATGTGCACAGGATCCGGAGGAGAGGAGGGCAGGTGAGAGGGGGAGCTCGCCTGGGTTGCGAGGCATAATGCATTTCGTTTCCGACGCACTCTCTTCGGAGCAAGTGTGTGGTGTTTAGTGAGAGAGGGGAAATAGAGAGAGAGAGCTCAACGATTCGGAAAGCTCAAAGCTGGGTCGAGTTGCAGGCGAGGTGAGGCGAGGTGAACGGAGATTTCAAGTTCAAATAGTTTGCTAGGTTGGTATCCGTTTCCGACGTGTGTGATGTTCAGATCACTGCGTAAATACTAATTGCTTTTCTAAAGGAAAATATGAGTCGATTATTACAACACGATAGTTTGAGGGCCACATCCCAGTTCAGTGAAGCTTGTATTTTCCGGAATTGATTTACTGCCGATATCAAGAATACAACAACGGAGATGAAACACAGCGGGTTTAATCTGCGTGAAGTATCTGTCGGTGGTTCCTTCTTGTCGGGATCCGACGTGAAGAGGTGGTGTTTGGTCTCACGATTAGGATGGCGTCGCGACAGCCATTGAAGAGATTTTCCGGAAGATTTGCTGGTATTGACACAAGCACAATTTGAGGCACTCTGTCGGGAGCACGTCTTATTGGTTGCGATCGTTGATCAGCCCTGCGAGAATTCGTTTTATTGGCTCACTTATGTGCCTGCCGTGTATATATTCGATGCGTGCGCCGCTCGAAAATTGCCGAATTTGTCATTTTGAACGAACGCACGAAAGTGGAAGTTGGGGTGGGTGGTATAAGGCTATTCTCGTATGCCCCATGCGTTATTCACTCGAAATAGCCTGTGCAGGGCACACGTCAATGGCTCATGGCGTATAATTTTAGCACCGTTTCGAAATTGATCAATTAGGTTTTGGGATTGGGAGTGTGGGAGTGGAACGGCAACGACATGCGAATGAGAGGTATGCAAATGTCTAGTCGCTGCGGGCTGTGGGGAGTTGCTTCGGGAATGTGATTGTGCATGTGAGATGCATTCAAGAAGAGAAGGTATTTCGGGAGAGTCTTCGTCAGACGTGCAGAAATCTCATTTCCTGACCGCTTTCTTCGTCTCTCTCCCTCGCTCTATGAGTCCGACTTGCCCCCAGGGTATCGTTCTGTTTATTAGTGAAAGGATCGGGTTTTATTCAATTTCTTTTTTGATTTGCGTTATTTGAGGGGAAGCTATGAGGTTTTGCAAACATCATAGTACATTACTATCAAAACTGCACTCGTGTGTGTTACTTGTTGCGAGTAACTAACTCACATAGTTTTTGAATATGACTCGCATGGAAATCTACGTGTCTTTTTCGAAAAAAAAAGCGTTTCGATTTCTATCAAAAGTGTATCGTGTATTGTTATGTTATGTGGGTGTCGGAGGATAATGGGAAAGAACTACGCTGCCATGCGGACGTGGAATTGAGAGAGAGATAGGAGGGAGATGGGAGAGGAGAGAGAGAGAGAGAGAGAGAGGAGAGAACAAGTGAAGGCTGCGAAGCACCGCCCCCTCCGCCGCTGCTGCTGTGCTGCCGGCTGTGACCTAGGGCGGTCAGAGTCGTGTAGGAGTCTATTATTCTCTACTCCCACATCACGTCATGCTCCGTCCCCCGTCTCCCCTGCTGGGCCCGCGCGGCTCTGCCTGCTCCTACAATGACGCCTCGTTCGTCGTCAACATGGGCTCGCAGTCGGTGCGTCGCTCTGCCCCCTACAGCCGCTACTGCTGCGGTCTGATCGGTCTGATCGGGGCGACGGCCCTCGCCACTGCCGCGGTGATTGTGTGGACGACGAGGATTGCTGTTATTGACGCGGGATGAGTGGAGTGAGCCCGTGAGCTGAGGTGCGCTTTCCGATTTTCGACAGTTTGGACAGTTCTAGGCTAGGTGTAATCGGCGTTATTGATGCGGGATGAGTGCGCTTTTCGGTTGTTGAATGATACTGGCGACTGTAGAAGTCAAGATTTATCTTTTGCTCTCGCAATTCGACATGTAGTAGGCTAGGAGTTATCTCGATTTTTTTTGAGTTGCATGCGGAACTTTCTCAATATTAATTTGTGCTTACTGTTCTCTTTTTTGGAGTAGGTTTGATACCTATTATTTCTGATTGGTGTAAGTGAGATTTTGTAAATGTATGTTATTTTGCCATGAGGTTATACCTAGGTAGAAGTTAAAACTTTGGTTTTTCCCCACTTCCTCACAGTTTTGTTATCCCCCAGTGGTTGTCGGGTTGGGTCGAATGACACTACTGACTGTGTAGATGGGAGGAGGAAAGGGAATTTTATATGAGCGACGATGGCACAAACAATACAAACCACTCTATATTGCTTCCACCACCCCACACACGGCACAATAGAGATGCGATTGTTTTGTGGGTTGGGTGGGTGGGTTGTATAGTAGATGTGTGCTGGTTGCTAGCTTTCCAAGTATTCCAAAGCGAGCTTATTCAAGATGAGGTGTTCTGTGGAGTTCCCACTTTTTGCGACTCGATGAAGAAGGGAAAGAGGATGTCCAGAAAAGGAAAGGAAAAGAGAGAGGGGGGGGGGGCAAGTGGATTTGCAGCATGCAAGCTCCGAGCCTGCAAGCTTTAGTGGATGGGAGTCGAACTGGGATACTATTTAGGGAAGAGCACTATGAGTGTGCTCGTCTTGTAAATTCCTATTTGCGTGTTTCCATGTGTACTACTACCGCGTGTGGTTGTGAGTAGACATGGATGCGATTTGCTGGATTTGATTTGCGAGCAGCCGCGTGGTCGGTTAGTTATGATAGATTGCTTGATGTGTTTAGTGGCGTAGCAAGCGAGGTTAGAATAACATACGTGTTGTTATTGTGAAACCCGCCAACACAGTTGACAGGTGCAATGGAAGATCTGTGAAGTATTCTGCATTGCCATCATCTACAAGCAATAGTATCAATCTCTACAGTATTTGCAGTAGTGTCACGAGTGAAAAAAGGAAAATGAGAAAAACTTCTGGCTTAGCCGGTTTATTCCGATTATGTTTTGTAAGCGTTCTTATGTAGATCTGTCCGGGGGAAACGGAAAGGAGGAGGAGGGAGAGAAGGAGGAGGAAGTAGTGAAGTGTATGTGTGCGTGAATGCGGAATGGGATCACTTCACACTGGGGGACGCGTCGGCGCGGGAAGATGAGGAAGGAGAATAAGACATGCATGATGCATGCGAATATTGTGCGCGTATGTGGAAGAGCAATGACGCATCATTCTATTTGTGGAATGCCAGCTAGTCTTTTGTCTTTGAAACTGACGAGGTTAGCAGCCCCAACTGACAATTAGCGGACACGTAAGATTCTGGCGCGGTGACAACTGACAAAACAAGAATCTGGCGATGTTTGGTGGGAGTCGATGTATCATTGTGAGTGCTTGCCATGTTTGTCGGGATATCCTGGCCATTCCGAGAATCTTGTCTTGCCTTTATTGCGAGACTCTGGGGATTTTATGAAGATACGCATGTTGTTTTGTTTTGAATAGAGATTGGAGTCACTGAAGCCCAACCGTTAACTCACATGCTGATTACACAGTCGGTTAGTTGCTCTGCGTGACTTGGCGATTTCAGATTCTTGTTCTTCCCCTTTACACGACTAATAGTGGAGAATGAAATTGCAATTTAAGAAACATGTGAGTGGAAAGTATTAACAGCGTTCGAGATTCTCGCCCTTTTCGGTAATAGTTTTATTTTGAGCCCATTGACGTATGTCACTTGAAGGTAGAAATTTAGTGGTTCATTTTTAGTTTGTCTGCTAGCTGCTATAAAGAAATGTGTTGTTGTCTGGATTAGTTGCCGGCGGAAAGTGTAGGTCGACTCGTGGAGTGCTTGCGTGGGATTCGAGGGATTCGAAGCCGGACGTTGTTTGTGGAATAAATCAGCGCTCGAAAGTGCTTCCACTCTGGCTAATTGCCGGCGTTAGAGAGGAAAGGGTGGAGAGAGAGAGAGAGAGAGAGAGAGAGAGAGAGAGAGAGAGAGAGAGAGAGAAAGAGAAGATTGAGGAAGACTGAAGGATCGTTGTTTTTCAGTAGCTATGTCCGATACCAAAAAAACCCACGAAGTCGACATTTGCTGTGAGGGTGTCTTGCACTCTTTTCACTCTCTTTTTCTCCATTCACTGGATTGAATTTTGTTTTGAGTTTTGAGCTAGTTGTCAGCTACCCCCGGAGGGAGTATGATTGATTAGAGCTCTGAAACGGGGATGTTTCCGCGCCCGGGAAAAGTTTTTTCGAGATTTCCTGATGCGATACGATTGATTGACCTGGCCAGCTGACAGCGGATGCGAATGATCACGTTTTGTTTGGATTAGAGAGGGGGAGAGAGGGCAGAGGGATGCAAGAAGTCAAGAAGACAGAACACCAGAGGCCACTCTCTGGCGTCAGCACAAAGATTATTACAAAGTCGTCGTCATAAATTTCCGAAAGGTGGCTGGAAACTAGGTAACGAGGAGGTGATAATGTTTATTGGACAACGTTGAGAGAAGAAGTAAGAGAGGAGAGGTGTAGCCTGGTGTGGTGATTGCGAGTTCATCCAAGAGAAGCATGCAGACGTTATCCTTGTTATCCTCGGATTGCATCACTTTGAAACATGAACATATCATAGAGTGTCTGAAACCCCGGCATTGTTGTGGCCCCAGCAGACTTTCGCGAGCGAAATGCGAAAATAATCGCAAAACGTTTAGCCTGAGAGATTGTGATACTACCCATAATTGCGCGAATTCGTGATCATTTCGATAAAATTTGGCGAATTCGAAGATATTCGCTTACGCTGAGAATTACACAGACTTGTTTTCTTTGTTATAATTGAAAACTTACTTCTTAGAGGTTGTGTGACATGTTTAACACCAAACATTTCAATAAGAACATTGTTTTGTTACTTGCGCACGCTTTTTTTCAAATTCGCCAAACTTTTCGCGCGAATCGGGTGGCACGAGTGCGCAACGAATAATATGTCATAACTGCAAACACATGTGGTCAATACAGCTTCCACGATGTTTATGAAGTGTCTTTTCAATTATAAAGAATGAACAATATTCAGAAAAGTCAAGTTTCGTACATGGATTCGCGAGAAAGTAGCGAATCTGTGGTATCTCTAGTTTTGCAGCGAAAACGGAATTCGCTAAAATTTTCGCGATTCGCTGAAATTTTCGCGCGAAAAAGTATGTCACCTATTTTCGCAATTTTGTGCCGAAAACATTTTTGCGATTCGCAAATCGATATGGCATGCTAAACCATCGCACTTTTCGCGCGATTTCTTTCGCTAAAAAGTCTGTCCGGGGCCTTGATCTGATTTTGTTTGTAGTCAGCTCACCAAATGAGAACAATTTTTACGCTACGATATCTAGGCAGTCTAATGAGCAGGGAACAGGGAGGCTTTGTCTGTATCTTCATTCTTTGAGCTGATTCAGTTTGCTACATGGTAGCCTTCTGTGTGGATTTCCCCTAGGGAGAGGGGGAGTGTGGCTTGTTAGTGTGGCTGAATTGACTAGTGACTGACTTGCAGCGTCCGCTTCCTTGTTCCTGACACTGTTCAATTGATGAAGAGAAATGGGGGAGGGAGGGAATGCAATGTCACTTTGCGTTATGCACACAGTGTGTGCAAAGCGAAATACGACAATTCAATTTGCGACTGCGGGTTAGGGAGGATGTATAATAAGCTCGCACTTAGCTCAGGATTTTTCGTTGAAAACATTATCGTGGATTTTGAACATACAGTATACTGAACGAAATGCGCAGCATCTTGTTTTTGCCGTTCATATCTCTATCCCACTGATCCTCTCACATGTTCACATGGCGCAGTGGTAACGCTCTCGCTCGTCAAGCAGCGGTTCGAGGGTTCGATCTAGGGTATTATCGCAAAATTTTGTCAAATTGAAAACATCATCCAAAGGGTTTTGATCGTTGTCTAACCACCCTAATGTCTCTCGTCAAAAGATCGGAACTCATTTGCGGGCCCACTATAACATAGTAGTGATTCTGGAAGTTGTTTGTTTAATGAAGATGCCTGTGTGCAATGCGAAATTTTGTCGAAAATCTGGTTCACGGAATTTACAATTTTAAAAGTACAATGCAAGTGATTTTGATTATCGATACGAAAGCGAAAGTTTGATTTGTCGATCAGTTTGTATAGGAGTGACGGTTGTGTGGACAGTGATCAATACAAGGGTTCAAGGGTAACATGAAATCATGAAAAGGTGTGCTGACTGCTACCTATCGAACCGCACTGGCAATGGCAAAATACTGATGACATGTGATCACTGTCTGACTGACTCTCTTCTCTTGCAGGCGCACGAGCTGGCGTGTTTGCTGGACGGCGGGGACGAGGCGTCCCGGGTGATCAGCGTCCAGATGCAGCTGGTCACCATGCAGTGGCTCACCACCAACCACCCCGCATTCCAGCCACAGGTACGTGAGAAGTTCAGCCAGGTAGCCGGGTACTATTGAATCTGGCCACAGATAAGGAGGGTTAGTGGTTAGATTGCGAGGACCGTTGTGTGTGAGTGAGGAGCTAAGTATTATTGTTTCTGGCCACAGGTACGGGGGAGGAGAACGGACCGAGATGATAGATATTGATGACTATTGTGTTGTAGCTTGCGTAACGTCAATTGTTTCTGTTGCCCGCGGATTTGAGTTGGTGTGGATATGAAACATATTTGAGACTTTTTTTCAGATTCTGGTTTTGGTACTGTAGGAGATGGCATACATTGAGGACTACAGTGTTGTAGCTGTGAGTGAGAGTTCAGAATTGTTGTTTCTAGCCACAGTAGCCACAGGTACGGACACAGGGGGCAGATATTAAAGTTCGATAACCAAGATACATTGTTTTTGTCTCTCGCGGACTTGACATTATGTGGCTATGAAACTTAATTGAGACTGTTTGTATATTTTCAGATTCTGTCGCCGGGTGTTTTGGAGAAGTTGATTCGACAGCACGTGAGGAAGGTGGGTAGAGAGAGAGAGGGAGAGAGAGAGAGAGAGGGAGGGAGGGAGGGAGAGAGAGATTCTTGTAGGTGGAGCTGTCACACATCCCGGACATGTATGACAAGAAGGCGGTGATTCCCCGCACCGCCAAGCTGTACACCAAGCAGGAGTTCTCGGACAAGTTCATCCTGATCCTCGAAGGAAGAGCGCTCGTCACGATCGGACAGGTCAGTGCGGAATGGTGTCGATGTTTTAAATAAACTCGATTTATGCTTTCTGAGATTCATTGAATGTGACAATACGACGAAACGTGTTATCGATTCTGCGAAACATATTTTGTTGGTTTCTCAATGTTGAGTTTTGCAGGACGCGATGACATTCGAGGCGGGTCCGTGGCACGCATTTGGAGGGGAACTGCTGGAGACGTGAGTGGAGGGGGGAGGGAGAGAGAGAGAATCATCATCCCATCTTGCAGGCTGAAGCGTGAGCTGGAGTCTGAGGGAGGGGAGAAGAGCCACTCTCGCGGCAGTATGCCAGGCGCGCGCACCGACGGAGGAGACAGGGACAAGGACATCAAGGTGGGGAGTGGGGTGGGGTGGGACTGGAACAGAGAATGGCACATGGTCCAAGTGATTTGGGTAATATTGACAACGACGATTTGGGAATGGTGAAACACGAAAGGCGAACTGTTTATACTATTTACACCAACGTGTGGATTAGATGCGAGCGAGTACAGCACGATTATCCAACCCTATCAGCCTGGTCGATATGTTATGACGGTGGGGCGAATAGTTGGTGGAACGGTTCACAATGATGTGGATAACTTGTTGATGGTGAGGTGATGTGTGCGAGTATTATTGGTGGAAATATTTTGAATAACACTTTCGTCAAGTCATTGGATATTGGATCCTCATTGTATGTTTTGAATGAAGGTGAAACATAATGTTTCGTGGACATGAGCGTATTGCAGGCGGGCTTCGTTCCGGACTTTTCGGTGGTGATCCGTGATCAGTGCACATTCCTGGAGATATCCGCCCATACCTACAGACTCGCCTACAGAACCACGCTGATCGGAAGGGGAACGGCCAGGTGGGTGGGGGCGAGATGTTGTCTTCAACAGATTGCAGATTATAGTTTGAAATGAAGATTGGTTTAATTGGGAGTGTGTGAAACGTAATATTCAGCTATCAATTCTTTCCTCCGAGTAAACATGTGGTGTGTGCGTGTGTGTTGCCTGCCTGCTTGCATCCCCTTCTCTTCCCCCCTAGATGGATCTCGCTGGGCACGCTTCCGACGTGCGAGGGCCTCCGCCAGCTGGCCGACTACGCGCCGCCCATCCTGTGCGACGGGCTGCCCCTGCCGAGGCCGCGGCTGGCCGACGCCAACTGGCATCGAAGCACCACCTGTGCGGGCAGGATGGACAGATGGAGCGAGGGAGAGGGAGGGGGAGGAAGAGGAGGAGGAGGAGAGAGGGTGTGGATGGAATGAGAGCTTTAGGCAGATTGTACATATTGTATGTTTCATGTTCGTAGTTGTAGTATTGTTTTGTATTTTTGGTTCTTTTCTTGGATCTTGCCCCGCTTTTGCCTTTGGCGTGTTGCACCCTTTGTTTTGTGTGTTTGTTGTTTCAATATAATTGTTTTTCTAAGAGTGGTGTGCTTTCTAATGCGGTAACATTGGTTCAAGGACCATCAAATATCTTGAAGACGTAAAGTATAAATCGCTTCACTTTTTTGAAAGTACAGTAGTCTGATAAAAGTACCGTAACCTTTCCTGTTTCAGGGTTTCGATCGGTGATGAGCACCGCGGTTCGCGTGTCAGTTTGGACGAGAAGGCTATGCTCCTCCGCAGTCCCATGCAAGCACCCCAGGTACGGTACATGGGTTACGGTGGATGAAAGGGGGAATACTGTATTCTACCGTATCTCATTAGATATCGGAGCGTAAGCTGCGCACTCGACGCGGCACGTTTATGTGTTGAGTACATATGGTGAGGCAGAATCAGGGTGGCCCATAGAGTGGACGTCGCTTTGCGTACTGTATCATGTATTCTTGGAATACGTTTCTAGTGTGTACGTTGTATGCTTAGCTGTTTCTTTGTGCGGTGTGTACCTCGTGTGAAGTTGTATTTTAGTGAGTTTTCTGAGAGTGCAATGTTTGTTTATTGTTTTGTTTCAGAACGAGGCGATTGCTCGAGTGAAGCGCAACGGCAAGCCGCGTTCCGCCAGTGAGAGCGAACAGGTGAGTGGGCGGAGCGAGAGGGGCGGGGCTTGCACTGACGTCTTCATTAAGGTGGAGCTGCTACCGCGTGACCAGCTGAATATGTCGCTTTCTCCGGAGAAGCTCTCTCCCAATTCTTCCATATTCGACGAGCAGATTGTGACTGTCGATCGCTGAACGATCGATATTATCGATTGATTTCTAGGACCCATTTCCTCAGTTGTCTTCCCCACAGCTCAGACACGTGTTGTTTCTCGCAAGCACACCCGTATTTGTACATAATTCCCTACTCACCTCTCTGTTACACCACTGTTTTGGCGATCATCCTAAGAGTTTGTCGATTTCGGCCCATTCCATGTGAGTTATGCAATATTGAAATTTGGCTTCACCTGAGAGTTTTAACACACCCAAGCCTAGCAGAAACGTACGATACCCGTTGGATAGTACTTGTGTACAGACGAGTAGTAACTATTGACTAGTATTTACTATAATGCATTGCTTTGTATGTTGGTTATTCTGGATCATGCTATGGAATATATGCATTTTGGAGAGATCAGGTCGATACTTGTGTAAATAGCTGACTATCAACTGATGTGTGGATTGTGGCAGCAAGAATACGGAGACGCTCACTTTCATCTCCCACTCTCTCGCATTGAAAACAGGTGAACAGATAACTTTGTACTTGAGTGGTTGTAATATTAGTGATAATAGTATACCATATGTCTACAAGTGCATTTCTATTAGCCGAAAACGGGAACCACTTTCGTGAATCGTCCTTCGTGCAAAACCCTTTTCTCTTGCACTCTTGAGCGTTGCCCAAATCGTGGGGCGTTGCCCAAATCGTCTCCACAGTACCGGCGGGTCTGAAAGAGTTCGGTCGAGGAGAGAGGGGGGAGACGTACCGCAGCGAGGCTGTACCCTTCCTTCTGGTTGAGAAGGAGACGCTCAGTCTCCGGGCAGGTGTACTTGCCGCACACAAAGCACGGCGTCTTCAGCTCCTTTCCTTTGGGCAGCGGCGCGGTGCCTTAGCTATAGACCGCCTTGACATACGGTGACATCTCGCCTGCAAAGTCGATGTGATGCTCTCCGGACTAGTGATTGTTCAAGTGGAGGAAACCGCGTGGCGCCAACACATCTCCTCTCCACACGCGCACGCCACTCGTGCCGAGTCAGAGGCGCAACTAAGGTCGCCGGCACACATCTGAAATAGTGAACTACCGTGACCACAACCAAGAGGGAGAGGGAGAAAGAGAGGAGGAGGAAGTCTCACCTTCCCAGTGTCGTTGTGACTAGTCGTATTGTCCGAAGAAGTGGACATGGCTGAAGACGAGTCGACTCCTCCAGTCCTCCGCCCATCCGCCGCTATTGATCGCAGCTATATGCCGTCCCCTCTTCCTCGCCCCTTTAAGTAGCGGTCAGTCTCTTCGGAACACCCCCGAATTCCTCCGAAACACTTCGAAATTGCCTTTCGAATCGCCCTCAGAACACTCCCGAACTGCCTTCGGAACACTCCCGAACACTCTCGAACACTTCGGATTGCCTAGCTATGCCTTCGAAGCACTCCCGAATGGCTTTCGAAAAGACTGACCACACCTTTACTCCCCCCACTGCCTGTAGTCTAATTGAGAATGAGAGAAACAAAGCGCGCGCGGAACCCAAATCACTCATTACCGAAATGATGTGTATTGCAAGTGTATGCAAGTGTGTGCACCACAGAGAATGCAGCGGCGGCTGCTCGGTCGACGAGGGAGGCAGCGTAGAAGGTCTGAGAGAGGGGGAAGAGAAGAGAAGAGAGAGAGAGAGAGAGAGAGAGAAGAGTGGAGAGAGAGAGAGGAGAGTGGGGAGAGAGAGGCCGAAAAAAAATCAAACTGGCCGAGAAATGACAGTCTTAGGGAGGTTCTAAGATGAAATTTGACCCAAGTCATGGGTCAAAGAATGGTAAAGTTTCCTTTTGGGAGGTTTTAAGATGCTTTTTGTGCAAAACTTTACCCACCCCCACCTTTTCTGTCTAACTCTCTTCAGCGCCCCATGCTCTCTTGGGCAAAGTTTTGGGCGTGGGTAAAGTATGACCAAAGTTTGGGCTGAGTTTCAAAAAGTGACCCCCAGTCCAAAAGCGAGAAACTTGAGGCAAAAATGGAAACTTTACCCTTCTTTGACCCATAACTTATTAGGTCAAATTTCATCTTAGAACCTCCCTTTTGCCCCAAGTTTCTCGCTGTTGGACTGGAGGTCACGTTTTGAAACTGAGCCCAAACTTTGGTCATACTTTACCCACGCCTAAAACTTTGCCCAAGAGAGAATGGGGCGCTGAAGAGAGTTAGACAGAAAAGGTGGAAGTGGGTAAAGTTTTGCACAAAAAGTATCTCAGAACCTCCCTTAAAGGTACAGTGGCGACTTATTTTTGACTTGGAACGTTTGAAAGAATCATATTAAGCTGAATGCTTATCGATTTGTAAGAAAGAACGACGATTATCCGTTGCTTTCAAATGTTGCAACTCGCTGTTGCAACATTTTATTTCAAACACAAGTTTGGTCCCGCCACGACTTCCATTCCGAAATCGCGAGAGAAGACATATCCTCAGATGAAAGGAGCTCGTTAAGTTACTGTGTAGCTCAGTTCGTGTGTGCGCCGTTATGGCGCAGACCTCGCCGGTTCGAGTCCTGTCTACGGCAAATGTTTTGCATGAGTGTTTGTAAGCGTTCAAGAGAGCTAGTTGCAGAATTAAATCGCCACTGTGCCTTTAAATCGTAACAAGCTCTTTAAAAATGCTCCGAAGACATTCCGGAGTGTTTTAAAGATACTGACCACTAGAAAGAGTGTTGCGGGTCTGTCTCATCAGACTCTAACGAGATGAAGCAGGCAGGCCCTGTCTCTGTCACTCCAGTGCTCTTCGCTGCTGCGTCGCGTCTCTCGTTTTCCGCTGTCGAAGAAATCGAACGATTTTAGGGCAGTTGGGACCTAGGAGATAGATGTGTGCACATAGAGGTTTTCAAGTGTGCTGTATAAGGTGGTAATTTGGTCAGTCAATTTGGCCACGACCTCAAATCAACCAGTTTTGATTTTTGATTAACTCAAGTGTTAAGAAGTTATGGCCTAAAAAGTAAGAAACTTTTTTCGATTTTTTTTTGAAAATGTTCCGCCCCGCGACATCAGGCACACGCCATCAGAAAAAGCGTTTTTTTTAATTCCTCGATTTTTATCATAGAAATTGATTGTAACGTCTTTGACAATAAGCGATTGAAACTTATGCGATTGAAACGAGGTCAGTTGGTTTGCCCAGTTGGTTTGCATATTTCAAGGACTGTTTGTGTTGTTGATCTGTGTTTGCGCTGCTAATTTGATTACCCTCCACAGTATCCGCGCATTATGATAATTACGATATACAATGTTTGTATTACTATATTATCTGTCTTCCATTTTCCAGTACACATCCCCTCGTTCGGCACGATGCACGAATTTTCATGAACGACCTCCTCAAGTTGTGAGATGGATCGATCGATTGATCAACCAGGGTAGACTGATTCCCTCTGCTACGGGTATGCACCTGCTACTCTTTCAACAAAACACGTAATCAAGATGTTTTTGTGTACATTGAGTGGTTTCGCAGAGTACACAGTATGAGATTTTTACGTCGATTCGTGGATAAAGTTTTTTTTTTGTTGATACAGTGTTCTTGTTTTACTGTTTTACTGTGCTATGTGGTTTGACGATGAGTGAAAAGGATAGTAGGAAGGGAGTGCACATGGTAGAAGCTGCTGGGCTAGGAAGGAGCTGCTTTTGCCGGAGTTGCACCGCTTGCGGAAGGAGTTGCACGTTGATCAATTCAGTAAAAGAATAGCATTTTTGCACAATGTTTGACACAGAAGGGTGTTTTCGACCGTATTTGATCGAATACAGTAGCATGAAACTGTACCA
This sequence comes from Rhabditoides inermis, assembly GCA_963966185.1. Classification (NCBI taxonomy): domain Eukaryota; kingdom Metazoa; phylum Nematoda; class Chromadorea; order Rhabditida; family Rhabditidae; genus Rhabditoides; species Rhabditoides inermis. The sequence continues at coordinate 467,489 of CAWZYM010000185.1, read as the reverse complement.
GCCGGAGATCTGCATTCACTAGCTCATATCGAGGATTGATGCACGCTTATAATACTAAAAAAGATCATACACCAGATTATACTGTAATATATGCGAAACACACATCGCACTACTCATGTAGGCTGATCAATGCACTGTTTCCGCACCTATACCTTTATGTCTACTGGCATAATATTTTTTTTATCTCAATATGCATTTCTAGAAGGCTGTAGTATTAGAACTTCCTTCTATATGATATTGTGAACATACAATACATCATAGAGATAAGATATGCATACGTATGCTATGTTTCGACACTACTAAAATAGTTCAAGTGCAACTCCTTCCCATAGTAGTGTAGCTCCTTCCGGAGCAGCTTCTACCATGTGCACTTCCTTCCTCCTATCGTGAAAAGTTACCCAGAATTTGGTATACGTGGAAGTAAATCGGGAGAATAGTCAAGTTTCTTTCACATATAGGTGGCCCTAAAGAGGGCCGTTGGGTTCTAGATGAGTGGATTCACAAAGGCATTTACTTGCACTCTCCACGAATGCGGCGAGCCAGCTGGAGGTCCTTGGGCATGATGGTGACACGCTTGGCGTGGATGGCGCACCGGTTGGTGTCCTCGAACAGTCTCACGAGGTGCACCTCCGCCGCCTCCTGCAGAGCTGCGACAGCCGCCGACTGGAAGCGCAGGCCCGGCCTGTAGTCCTGCGCGATCTCGCGCACGAGACGCTGGAACGGCAGCTTGCGGACGAGCAGCTCGGTGGACTTCTGGTAGCGGCGGATCTCGCGCAGGGCGATGGTTCCCGGCCGGTAGCGTGGCGGCTTCATGCATCCCTTGGGGAGCGCCGACTTGCGGGCAATCTTGGTGGCGAGCTGCTGCTTGCGAGCAGCCTCCTCTCCGGTCGATCGGCGCGCGGTATGCTTGTTCCGAGCCATTTCGGAGTAACGAGTGAACTGCTGGAATGAGTCATGCCGGGCTCTTTTATACTGCGCCTTCTGGGGGCGGGGCTTAAGTTCGAAACTCTCCCGCCAAAAACACCGCGACGACTGCAAGCCCGGCAATTAGTATACAACTATGACATCACTTTTGTGTGTGGAGTTCAACCTCTAATTTCTGAAAAAAAAACTCTGATTTCTGTCACCGTCCGGTCTTCTTGGGCTTCTTGGCTGTTATAGGTTGAAAATCTTCGCTGTATATCAGGCGACGACGGGTTGGGGCGATGAGTTACGCTCGCGCACTCGGAATCCAACGCTAATCTAATGTAATGTTTTCACCGAAAAATCCTGATGAGTGAGCTAATAAGTGCCTATTATTAACGCCATGACCCGTCGATTCGGTGGCCGCTCTCTGTGGCAGCGTGTGCGCAGGCAGCGACAGTGCCGCAATGCCTTGTGCCACTGCGCCAGTCCATTGATCCTGTCTTAACACGTTACTGGAAAATCCATTTTCCACCTGGAAAATCCAGTTTCCAACTGGAAAATCCAGTTTTCCAGTGGAAAAATGGATTTTCCAGTAACGTGTTAAGGACAGGATCATTGTCGTTTTCGGTGGTCAGTTGGCGAGAGAGGACCTGCTGCTCGGGGAGTGGCAGGCGATGCAGAAAAGGCAGAAAAGACAGGAAAGAAATCATTTCGTCTCTTTTCTCGATCTGGTATGGCTGACTCGCAGCCAGGCGAGGTTGGTCGAGCAAGTTGTTCGGAGTATGGTTGTGTGTTCGAAGAGCCTCCCCCGTTCTCTCTCGGCAGTCTGACGGATGTGCTGCTGCGAGAGCACGTCCTGCCGCACATTGACTGTCAGGTAAAGTCTCTCTCTCCACTTTCTCTCGCTCTCTCTCCCTCTTTCTCTCTCTCTCTCTCCTCTCTCTCTCTCTCTCTCTCTCTCTCTCTCTCTCTTCTCTTCCCCCTCTCTGAGACCTTCTACACCGCCTCCTTCGTCGACCGAGCAGCCGCCGCAGCACTCGACCCTAGTGGACTCAGAGAGGCCCTCCGACCAAGTGTCACGTCGTCAGTGGATTACTGTAGTCGACTACTGTACACTACCGTACACCTTCCCAGCGTCGCTGCGCGGTGACGCGCATTCCCGAGGTTTATGTGGCGGTTATCGTGCGGTTCGGTGGTCAGTTGGCGTCGCATCGTCCCTCTCCCTCTCTCCTCGGACAGACAGCCACAAGCCATACCTAAACATGACAGCAGGCTTGTAGTTGGGTAATAAGTTAATAATAAGTTTATTACCGTGTACATTTGGAGAAACAGTTCAATACAGCAAAATGAGCAATGGCATACGGTATGATAGAGAAAAAAAAGTGTAAAATGATACAGAAAGCATCGAAAGTTGACTACAGTCTACGAATCTTCGAAACTGGCAACAAATGGGGATTACTTTCTAGGAAGGATTTCACAGTTTCATGTTTTGCAGACATTACTATGGAAGGGGGGAGTGAGTTCCAAAGCCTATAAATCCTTTTGAAAAATGCACTGCTCTTAAGGGCTGTATCAAAACACGGAACCACGCGCCACCCATGAGAAGTGCGAGAACGAGTTGGTACAAAGTTGAAAAGACCATGATAGTCAAGGTATGTAGAGTTTGTGGTCACTTTATGCATGTATGCCACATCATTCAGAATGCGCCGTTGCTCTAATGTTTGTAAGCCGAGAAGTTGTAATCGTTGGGGATAGGTGAGTGAGAACAAACCAGCGCGGCGACATATTCGGCGCGTATAGTATCGCTGCACAGATTCTATCGCATTCACCGATCCCACATCCTGAGGGTTCCACAGCTCAGTGCAGTACTCCAATTTACATCGGAAATAAGTGGTGTAGGCAACAACCAAGACATGTAAATTTCTCGTTTGATAAACCCTCAGGAGGATTGATTGAGTTGAGCGTATTTTGAATGATGAGGTCATAGTGAGAGTCAAATACCAGAGAAGTGCTCATTGTTATGCCCAAATCCCGGACTGAGTGAGCAAGTGCGAGAGTGGTGCCGCCTGCTGTATACTCAAATCGGGGATTTCGGCGACCAATGTGCAAAATTTGTGTCTTTTCAGTGGAAATTTGTAATCCCCATTGATGAGACCAATCAGTAATTGTGTCAATGGCACATTGAAACTTGGATTTGGCAGAAAGATCGTCTTTATCAAATGCGAAAGAAACTTTAGATGAGTTGTCAGTTTCACAGATGCCTTGTGTTTCCGACACACTTTGCGTGAGTATTTACGATTGCTTGAGCATGATTTATCCGATTTGTTTCCCATTCCACCCACTCGTACCCCGGATACGCATCGGCCGCCGCCCATCGTCCACACAGTCCCGCGCCTCCCTTCCACTCGGACGAACCCTCCGCCGGCCACTCGTACACCGTCTGAGAGTACTGTAGTGTAGTGTAGTCTACAGTAATCTCATGTATACGGTACTGTACAGTATCTCAATGTTGTCATCGCCCGCGCGCCACACAATCCAACCGGCGTATCCGTATCCGTTGAAGTCGAGGGTAGTGTGGCGAGCGCGCACGAAAGTACATACGATCAACATGATCCCTATGATCCTATGAAACTCTAACACCTTACTTATCTGAATGTGAACTTTGCACAGATAACTTCAATCAATATGCTAATCACAGTGTCACATTGTGATACCTTCAAAACCCACCGAACATGTATCACAATTGATTGGCTAATCGCATTTGGCTGGGCCAGTGCAGATTATTTAAATGTGAGTTTTGGAGGGGGATTGGAGTGTACACGATTTGAGTGGTCTGTGTTCTCATTTGGTGGTTCTATTACTTTTAGTCATCCTCCCATGTAGCGTCACATAACTCATTTTTCATTCCTTTTCATTTTTCATTGTTCTTCTTTTCAATTTTATGGCTATATCTATACGTCAAAGTATACATCCATCCTCTCGGCGCTACCCATAACACCAGGGCGATGGATGTGTATGATCATATGATCAAAAAAAACATATGATCATGATTAGCGATACCTAATAAAGTATTTGATTTGAATTGATTTGATTTGATACATCTCCTTTCCTCTAATCGTGTTGCGCGTATGTTTTGTATGCTCTCATTTTTAGCTTGGTCAGTTTCACCATGTCTTCCGACTCTTCCAAAGATGAGGAGAAGGAAGCGCTCACTGTAGCTGAGGTGAGTACATTTCTATCAACTGTATTTTGGAAGCAACTTTTAGCCCTTGTGGTGTGAACTTGTTGTGTAGTCAGCATAAAGAGATTCTGAATAAATCATTGACTGATTGATTGTATCGATTTAGAACACACAAAATCATCAATAGTTTTTCGTTTGTGCACTTTTATCAGATCGGTCAGTATTGTTTTCCAGATTACGAAAGAGGAGACGAGCCTTCTGAAGCCTGTGAAACACCTGGACGATTTCATTCGACTCGGATGGTGAGAGCCACATCAAAAACAAACATCGAATAAGAATCACGTGTTATCAAAATAATGAACACCGTCAAATCGATGACTTGAAAAGCGTAATAATAATTTATTGCAGAAATACTGCGTCGCACATAAAAACAAGCATCGATGAAAAAGCATGAAAGAAATGAAAAGCATGAGATAAATAGATATGTAATAGTAATAGATAGATAATAGAGTATGCTCTTGTCGACATCAACAGACCATGTGGAAAGCTAAACACTTCATCATTTATGATGCGAGTCCGGATAAATCATTCGATTGATTCGATGTGGCAGCCTTGACACTCTCCCATCCAGGTACTGTCTGTTCTTCAACCTCGCAGCCGAATCGATGGTCCTCACCTCAGTCAGCAGCATGCTCTACATGGTGTACGCAGGTACTGTAGGTTTTTTTGTAATCTTTGGTTATATTTGAACCGTTGATTTTTCTGGTGTACATGGTGTATGCAGGTACTGTGGGATTCGAGATCGGTTATACATATTTTGTTATATTTCCACTTTTTTGTCATTTCGAGCATGAAGCCGATTGCTCATTCAGAACGTTTGCATCATTTCAGAGAAATGTGAAACGTAAGAATATTGTTTCAGGTCTCTCACCCAGCATTGTGTCTTGTGGAGATGTGGTTTTCAATTCGACACAGGTGAGACATGCGAGAGAGAGAGAGAGAGAGAGAGAGAGGGGGGGAGGAAGAGCGAGAGAGAAGGGAAGAGGGAGAAGGACGGAGAGAGGGATGGAGGGAGAGAGAGAGACAGAGGGAGAAAGAGAGAGAAAGAGTAAGAAAGAAAGAGAGAGAGAGAATCGTTCGTGATTGCAGGAAGCGTGCGCCCTGCTGCCTGCTCTCAACTGCACCCCCACTCTCGAGTACGCATTCGAGAGTGTCAATGTCGAGGTGGGTCGATGAATACTCTGTCATTCTTGGAAAAATCTCTGGACAGACTCGCTTTCCTTGTCCACAGTCACTACTCACAGCAGATGCCTTCAACCTGTCTCTCTGCGTGCACTCGAAAAGAGCGCATATCTGCTCAACATGGACGCGCATTCCTGAAAGCAAACTAGCATTTTTACTTGTTTTTACTCACAGTGCCGTTCAACTTTTCACTTTGGGCCATTGTTCGCGTCACGGAAACACGAATAAACGAAGAAAACGCGATTAAACGGCAAGGTAGGAAAGGTGCCAAACACCTTATCGGAAAGTTGAGTTGAGCTCTCTGCGCATATCGTCGAAATTAGTTCAACAGGTCATGTCTTTGCGGCAATTAGGAAATGACACCAAGACACCACGACACCACTTCTCAAAACAAAAACTTCTGTATATTTTCCAGTTATATTGAATATGTGTCGTAGTGCAGTAGTGTTTTGTGAAGTGGTGTTCTGGTGTCGACACCATTGTGTCATGGTGTGTGGTGTCATTCTCATTACCTAAATTACCTATATTTGCCAAGATCTGATCAGAGAAATTCAAAGAATTATAAAGCCAAAGGCTCCCTAATGATTAGTGTCTCAAAGAGTCAACGTTCCATTGTGACCGCTTTACGTTCACTGACTATATAAAAACTGTGAAACGTATCTTTTCAGTTTTCTCTACTGTGTTCGGACTCGAAGCTAGTGAAGAATGCCATCTCATGGCAAATGCTGGGTGAGGAGAGAGAGAGAGAGAGAGAGAATGAGCGAGAAAGAAAGAGATAGAGAGAGAGAGAGAGAGAGAGAGAGAATGAGCGAGATAGAGAGAGAAAGAGAGAGAGAGAGAGAGAGAGATAAGGCCACATTTTTCCAGGAGTTTTGATTGGTGCATTTGTGTTTGGTCAAGTGAGCGACGCGTACGGTAGGAAAAAGGTGAGATCCAAAATCCAAACGAAACAACAATTTCACGGACTTGTTCATAACTTTTACAGGCCCTGCTAATCTCACTCTCTGGTGTAATGGCAGCATCGATCGCCAATTATTTTGTCACTAGTTTCACGCAGGTACGTTTTAATAACATACGTTTCTCAAATATGTTATACCAAATCTGACCGGCTGGTAAACATTGTCGAGTGCTTCGATAGTTTCAACAATAACAACTATAACGATATCTATTCTAGTTCGTTCTGGCGCGTATGCTGGTGGGTTTCTTTACCGGTGGCATCAACTGCATTCACGGAGTTTTCTTCATGGAAAACCTTCCGAAAGAGCATAGGATGTGGATCAACCAAAGTAAGTAAGTAAGTTGATGAGATATATGTACACTCTGTTTTTTCTAAACAGAGTTGCGTTCACGAACACGAATCGTATTACTAAAAAACAAGTATTTTTTCAGTCGTAACCTGGTCTCCGAATTTTATCATCTACCCATACATCTGCTATCTACTTCATACGTGAGTGAGAGGGAGGGAGAGAGAGCGAGAGAGATGGGGAGAAAGCTGTCCTTTTTCAGATGGCGCAACCTGGTTCTCTGGAACGCTGTCATTGCCGCCGTCGCTGTTTTCCTCATTTCGTGAGTTGTTGAGAAGTGAACTATAACTCCAACTATTAAACATGATACGTATCAATGATCCTTATATAACAAAACAATTTATCTTTCATTTATATCTCTCAGTTTGATGTTCGAGTCGCCTCGCTGGCTGATCCAGCAGGGACGCCTTGACGAAGCGAGGAGAGTGATCAACGGGATCAGAAGGATCGACGGGAACAAGTGAGAGACTCTCTCTCTCTCTCTCTCTCTCTCTCTCTCTTTTCTCTCTCTATTTTTCTCTCTCTCTTCATCTCTCTCTCCCTCTTCCCTCTCATCTCTCCCTCCCTCCCTCCCTCTCTCTCTCTCCCTCTCTCCCCCCCTTTCTCTCTCCCCCCTTTCTCTCTCTCTCTCTCTCTCTCTCTCTCTCTTTCTCTCTCTCTCTCTCTCTCTCTCTCTCTCTCTCTCTCCCAACCTTCATTCTAGATGCGAGAAGGAGACGGAAGAAGTGGAGCTGATGCTGGAATACGAACAAAATGTAAGTAATGTAACAACTTGAATGTTTGTTTTAATTTACAAGAATGATCCCTCTCTCTGTTACTTCTTCTTCTAGCCTAGTCCGCAGGAACGCATATTCTTTTCTTTTGTTGATCTGTACTCACATAAGTTTCACTTGTTACGTAACTATGTTGGATGTTTCATATTAACTAATCATGAACGACCTTCGCATTGAACATTTATCGTAGACAAAAAGAAGAAGATGAACAATGAATGATTCTGGAAAAATCTGGAAAAACATTTCTGAAAAAATCGATAATTCGTTCCAGAAGATTCGCGAGTCGAACAAGAAGAAGAAGAAGTACAGCTACTATCACATCTTCTGCACGTGGAAGATGGTGATGTGGACGGGCATCATATGCTTCGGAGTGTGCGTCCCTCTCTCTCCCCCTCTCTCTCACTCTCTCTCTCTCTCTCTCTCGCTTTCTCTCTCTCTCCTCTCTCCCTCCCCCCTCTCTTCTCTCTCTCTCTCTCTCTCTCTTCTCTCTCTCTCTCTCTCTCTCTCTCTCTCTCTCTCTCTCTCTCTAACCACCTTCTTCCCTTCTAGTTCCGTGACTTCTCTCATCAACTACAGCCTTCTCTTCAACATGGAGAAACTCACTGGCTCTCTCTATGTCAACAATGCTGTTTTTGGAGTGAATTTGAGAATTTTTTGTTGTTTTATACATTTATATATATTAAAAGAACTTATCATATCCAATTGATGTGAAATATAGACAGAATATGACTTAGCTTCACACAGGTGATCCGCTGGTCGCTCAACATATTCGTCGGTGCCATCGACCACTTCACTGGTTGGCTCGGGAGGTGAGATGGATTCTATGTATATATTTAGCTATTTATCTCAAATCAAGTCGCACACTGTGCAATGCGGTATAGTAATATAAAATCTTTTGCGAGCAGGGAAACAAAAAAAGGGAATGAGATGAGTTGGCAAGAGACAACTCAGCAACGAATCATCACAGAAAGACAATCAACACCGGCTCGGTTCTGTTCAACACGATCACACTGGCAGCGATTTGCGCTACCTTCTATACCAGTGAGTTTTACTTTGTTTTACACATCTCTCTTTCTTTCTCTCTCTCTCTCTTTCTCTCTCTCTCTCTCTCTTCCTCTTTGTCTCTTTCTCTCTCATAATATGTTACATTCGGAGTATTAATCTCGAATCAAGTATCACATAACAAAAATGTAAATATGTAGATCGTATACGTTACGCATACGTTTCAGCGCTGGACCAGCCGTGGATCGTGCGGTATGGCACGATCGGCATCACAGCCATGTGCTCGCAGCTGTACCTCGCCAAGTATATGATAGCCAGCGAGCTGTACCCCACGGCTGTGCGGTGAGTATGTTGATTGACTGTCAAATCAAATCAAATCAAATACTTTATCCGGAATCGCATTTCATGAACATATACAATAGTGTATGCATGGGTCCTCGGGTGTTATAATGAGAAGCGCCGGGAGATGATCTGATTCCAAACTGCAGGTTCCTCGGTAGCCAGTCGTTTCCAGGCCGTGATTGACTGTTTGTACTAACTACTCATTGTAGTTTTTTCTCAATCGAGTTGTTATTTATCGTGTGAAACGTAAGTATACTCTCCGTGAGCACTGGTTTGTCGACTGTGTTAAACTACTAGTAAACTACTAACTAAACTACTAAAACTACTAACTAAACTAAAACTACTAAAACTAAACTACTAAAAAAACTAGTAGCGACTGTGACTTTTATAAGAATAAGTGTGTTGTTGTGTTACATATACGTGTTTTATACATTGTGTCATACGTTACGAACGATGGCAACAGTCGATTACTAAATTTCTTTCCGTTGCGTTTTTGTTGTTTATGTGAAACGTAAGTTATAAGTACATGTATGACCAGGCCAGGGTCCAGCTTAACATACTGACGTTGTTTTATCAGGAAAATGTGATGTATGCTACCGTTTTTTTCACTTTCATCGGGGTACGACAGTATTTCGTTTCAGAAACTTGAACGCGTCTGCACTGCAGCTCTCGAGTCGTCTAGGGACCATCATCGCGCCACAACTATTCTATCTCGTATGTTTCACATCTTAAGTTTCGGATTCGCAAATTTCGGGAATTCCGAATTGGTCGTCATTTCGGCAGCCGAATGAAACACTGTCTTAATTTTTTTTTCCGATCTTAATTTTTGAACGACCAATGAATAATGATCACATTAAAATTAACGTGAACCTGTTTTCAAACGAAAAATGTTTCAGGGCGATATCTCGAAAGGACTTCCCTACGTTGTTCTCCTCGTTGCGTGTATCATCGATCTAGTCATATTCCAGGTACCAAATCTCTCTCTCTCTCTCTCCCTCTTTTTCTTTACTCTCTCTGTTTATCTCTCTCTCTCTCTCTCCCTCTCTCTCTCTCTCTCTACTTTCTATTTCCCTAGGTCTTCGTTCCTGAAACGAAGGACCGTCCCCTGGAGAACCATCTTCCTCCCAAGGAAGAAAGAATATTCTACAAGAAACCCAAAGAGATCGGAGAGATCGAGGAGCTTCCCTGAATCGATCAATGCCAATCGATAATCGATCCATATCGATGAACCACTCATTTTCATTTCACTTTCACTGCTCCTAAACTCCTAAACATCAATTTGTACATTTGAGTAAAAGGCAGGCTCACATTTCAGTCAGAGTGTCATTTGTGCAATAGTGAGAAATATAAATATTACAATTTCATGTATCTTACGATCTTATCAAAATTGGAAAACTCTAAATAAACAGTTTATTATGGACTGCAGGCTGTATATGTTATAGTGGGTTCTCCGTTTTCGCGGTCCGCAAATGACGAGAAATGACGCAGACACGAACCAGACAATCGGTCGATTATGGAAATGATCGAATTCCCAAGGGGCGATTGCATGTTTTGTCAAATCTTTTGACCATGAACAAAAAATCTTCATATGTTGCAACGTAGGTTTGTTTGTAAGCCTATCAAGTATGATCTCATGAGTTTTTGTGAAATTTTGACCAGTACGAACCGAGTTATTTCCAATTTTGCGTACAAAATGAGGGATAACTGCGAGTTTGTACCTATCACAACTTTGATACAGAATCAGGGCACTCTATTGGTAGGAAGCATCTATGATTATACATACATGCTGAATTCTTTCACTAGAAAACGGTCCAATATATTTAACGTAGAAGTCCAGTAAAGGGTTTGAAAAAACTACTATCCAAAAATTGTAGAAAAGTATAGGCCATTCCCCCCTTTCAGCGTACGGCAATATCGCTGGCTCGCCAGACAGACGAGAATTTTATGCAAATTTGCCCCGATTGTATGTTTTTGTGCTCCAACATGGTGAAAATGCCGAAAATCGAAAAATCGAGCACTAGAGATCTATGAGCATTCTATCTGGGCATCTTCTCCAGAAAACTGGGCGCTGTGCGATAAGTTTGAAGAGAGTAATTAAGTTTCGGAGCTTTCCCATTGGAAAACGAGTCAAAATCAAGGTTTTTGGACTTTAATTAGAAAACGGACGCGAAAATCAAAAATCGAACACTAGAGATCGATGAGAACTACTGATTACTGATACCCATCACATATCAAAATTTTGTGAAGATTGCTTAATTCTGAAAGGAGTAATTAACTTTAGAAGATGGAGAACTCTGCTTCATTAGACTTGCAATTGACCCTCATTTCCCTAAAAAGAGACCGCCAAGCGCGCGAGTTGCGCGGCCGAATGGTCTCGCACGGGCCGATAACGGTCAATTGATGCCTCAAATGCTGTCTAGTAAACATTCGGCGAAATGACTGCCGTACGATGGGGGATGCCCTATATTGATCCGTTAAAGAGTTATTTCCGTTTATCGTTCAGGTATCGATAACGACTTCAATGCGAAATAATTTTAACTACGAAGACGTTATGTACTCATTTTTGCTTGAAGCTATTGGTACACCCAATGGAAACAATCCCTCGCAATTCCATTACATTTCGATCACTTTTCAGATTATGACGCGGTTACGGTAGTTTCTGTGCTGGTGACACAGGTCATTTTCCTACATTACGTATGCAATTTCATCCTGTTCACACCGCTAACCGGTCAAGAAAGTGGAAAATGAACTAGCGAAACGCGTCTGGTATCTCAATTTATCAGTCAAGACTGTCACATCTCGTAATCCATTTTTTGTTTGTTTTTGCGGACCAAAAACGGGGGACCCACTATTTTCAATGTACATATCATCCCCTATAATTTGCGCGAGATCTTATCAAATTGGAAAACTTTAAATAAACAGTTTATTATGAACTGCAAGCTTAGTGAATGTACATATCATCTCCTATACTTCGCGCACTGGTACTCGGCTTTTGTCGCGGTCATTGGAACCGCGGTGGCGCGCGGCCCCGCCCCCGCCACTCTCTGGACAGGACAGAGTCTTGCTCCCTCCTCCCCCGAGGAGAATGACTCTCTCTCGTCCTCGCCCTCCATCCCGCCATGTTAATAAAATTAATTGGTGCTCATATTCGTGTATCGTGTATTTGAGTAGTGTGGACATTTCGGGAATGTGATAAGACCTAGTGGTGGTTGGAGTGAAGGGGGTGAGGGAGGGAGATAGGCTGTTGTGGTACGTACGGGTGTTGCACTGTCGTGCCAGCCAGGGTGGACTGGTAGGAATTAGGATCATCTTGTGTTGTGTTTAAATCCACTGAACCGCCGGATCGCACAGCCTTCTTCTGTTTCGCGTAGGCGGAGATGCGGCTGTAGTCGGTGGCCATCGTCCAGCGCACACACGCCTCGAACGCCGCCTTCCCTACGGCGTTGCTCGGGAAGTCGGGCAGCTGCGAGTAGACCGGACCACGTCTCTGGAACAAGAGCGATAGTTTTCGATCTACATGCTGCTCGGAACACAGTGCTCTAACAATCTAACTCTCTTGTTCGGCGCGCTATTGAGTGAGCTGACTCTCCGTCGTCCTCTGATCTACCCCACAGCGGTTTATTGAGGTCTTTCGCCACTGAGTGTGAGAGCAGTTTTCTGACATGGAGTGTCGTTTAGATCACAGAAGCCGATGTTGACCAAACTGATATCAGAGATATCCTAGGAGGTCACTAGTCGAAAACCGTTTTCAAATCCACATGACCGGCCATACGTTTCGATCTATTTACGTTTCAAATCTTGGAGCTAAATCGTGTGAATTGCTTTTGCGGCCTGTCACTCTACTCGCGCGAGCTGTGAAACAGGCCTAGTGGATATCGTCTGTAAAGCGGCAGGTTGTGGGTTCGCACCCTGTCGACGCACTTTGTTTTGCCGATTCTCTCCGGACTTGTACTTTTCCAGTGTAAAGTGTAAAGCCCACGGACAAAAAAACTGATGGATTGAATTGAGAGAAACGCATGTTATTCGGAGGGAACAAACTCTTTGAACAATAGGTTTATTTTAATGATGTTAAAATGCTAAATAAGTATGAGGATTACGAAGTAGGTAGGACCTTTCTGAACTAGTGAAGTGTCAGTGGTTGAATTCTCTCATTACTCCGAAACTCGCTACGTTTTGCAGTCGTGGTTGGTGTCACCATCAGGACACCATAGTATCGACATCGACTCATCGACACCATAAAACCAAAAATCGCACCACTTTATGATTGCCGATAGAGTCTTGATGGGGACAGTGATTCTAGCAAGTGATTTCGGAACATCATGGCACTTTAGCAATAAGTATTTATTAAAAGTATGGTACAGACGCCAATAGTGTCAGTAGCTATACACACAACTCGAGACTAACATTATAAAAAGGTAAATGATACAACGTATGTGGCCAGTTATCAACATCTAAAACTTGAGGGAGTTATACAAAGTGAGTGCTACTAAATACAGAATATCTACGGTGGGAGTCTACGCAGTAGAGTCCACGAGGGCAGCTACGCAGTGCTCACAGCTGGCTCTTCACAGAGCGCACAGTCTCGTCAATCGCCTAGAAAATAGGAATAAAAAGGCAATGGAAAAATTACTTTCACACCCTTGCGCCAACCATGAACTACAGCCTGTGAAACATAACTCGTACCACACAATCAACATGAGCTTATAAATTTCACAATCTTCCATTTCCCTGCCAGAGCTTCCTACCCTTTCTCCGCAACCTATGAAACGGCTACTAAACATACTATGAACTTCTTCCTATTCCTCTCTCTACTTCTTTCTCTCTCCCCCCCTCTCTCTCTCTCTCTCTCTCTCTCCTCTCCCCCTCCTCCTCCCCTCACCTTGGCGACGTACTCGACGTTCTTGGTGTTGAGGCCGCAGATGTTCACGCGACCGTCAGTCAGAAGGAACACCTGTAACAATCATTCAATATTATCCACATCCGCATCCACATCAAATTGTTGCCATAACTAGTGTCCATACGATATAACAGTACGAAAAACCCCAAAAAAATCGCTTCCACACAACATCCACGTGATACGTTTCTCCAAACTGGTATAACCTAGATGTACGATAACTACTGTAATAATCGGAATCGACATTGTCGCTATGGCTCAAATCAAATCAAATGTTTATCCAACATATTCATGTACATCATCGCATTGTCACTATGGCTATGATACAGTAATCCAACCCCTCCCTTCTCCCTCACCTTGTGCTGCTTGACGAGGTGGTCGACCTGCGCCGCGTTCAGGCCAGTGTAGCTGGAACGGGTATCTCTCTCTCTCTCTCTCTCTCTCTCCATACCTCCCTCTCTTCCCCTCTCTCTCCATACCTCCCTCTCTTTCCCGTCTCTCTCTTTCCTCTCTCCCTCTCGCTCTCTCTCTCCCTCTCTCTCTCTCTCCACCCCCTCTCCCTCCATCTCTCCCCTCCCTCTACCTGAACATTCCAATCTGCTGTGTGATGTGTTCCCAGGTGCCGGGTGTTCCGAGTGCCTCGAGATGACCGCGAAGAGCCGCGCGCATCTCCTTGATGCGAGACGACATGGCCTGCAACGAGATTTCGGCATGGACAGGAGTCTGGACATCAGGTATAGTCTGCGCCAGAGCGATAGTTTTCGATCTACCTCGCTAGCAGTTCGAAATACGGTGCCATAACCGTCTGCCTCTCTTGTTTTGCGCGCTATTGCCGCGAGCTGACTCTCCATCTTCCTCTGATCTACCCCACCGTGCGCAACTTATTGCAAGCATAGAACTATAGATAATTCGGCAGAATAGTAAAATCCAGCTTTCCCTCGTAAACTGTCCCTTATCCTGTATGTTGTCAAAAGCTCATGGTTTCGATACCAATAAACAGGAGTGAGTAGCGAGTCTCATTGTCGTTCGTTGACAAGTGACTACAGAAAACAAGAGAGCTCTCACTGGTTTCTTTATAACACAACGAGATAGAGACACACATACAGAGAGAGATAGATAGAGAGGGGGGGGGGGGGAGAGAGCCCTGCCTGCCGACTTTGATGGCGTCCATCCGCATTGCTTCTCTTTCCGTTTATCTCTCTCTCTCTCCTACCTCTCTCCCCGCAAGTCAATCCTTCTACCGTTCGCATACAGTGTTCCCTGTATACATATTTGGCACCCTCCGACGGCGTCCAGGGGACTAACCATCGGGATAGACTGCAAAGGTCTCGCAACTTGCGAGGTCGTCGTTGCCGCTGTTGCCGCCCACCACAGATATCTTATCACCGAGCACTGACAAGCTCTTTCCTGACCAAATAAGACTTGTTATGGCGAGTAGTATGAGCACACGCCTCTTCTGGGTGAGTTTGCCTGCGTTCGTCCACTCCCGAATATTGAGTTCATCAAAACTAGAACACGTTTTTTTTAAATATTAAACTAGCGCACATATAACAACAACGACACAAAGCAAATATGAAAAATGATATCGTCATGAGAGGTTTCAAAAACGAGAATACTCTAATAATGTCCTCTCTTCTCTCTCCGCGTCCTCAGAGATCCAAAGCAAAGCAGACGATGTCATCGCAGACCGAGTGGATGCCATTGTATCCACCGCATGAGAACAGAACCTCAATGGAGTGTATAGGGAAAAAAAACGCTCACCCCGTCGCTCACCCCGTCCACAGAGCACAGTCCGTTGTAGCAGCGCTTCTCGAATCCCTCGCAAACCACGTCTCGCCACTCAGAACCATCCAGGACATGAATCATGAACGTATATAACTTTTTTTAATAACATAAAATCCACAGTACCTTAACAAAGTCGATGAAGTCCCAGGTGTCCGGAAGAGCTCCGCCAGCGACGACAATGCGACCCTCGCACACAGTCACACCCGCGCCGTCGCGGCTCAGATTCGGCGTATCCGTGAGACGCCACGCGTCCGCCCGACGGTCGTACACCTCCATCTGAAGACAATGAGACCTATGAGAAGTAACTTTTATAGAGTCGAAGATGTAACGTGCTTTCTCGCCAGATGTTCCGCAGAGTGCAAACAGTTTGTCCCCGACGGCGGCGAGTCGACACCTGAATCGTGCCGACTGCATATCCGAGAGAGACTGCCATCCAGCTGAACACAAAGCAGTCTGTACTTGTCGACTAGCTGTACTTGCTCATGACAAACGCACTCACCACTGCGCGTGTCCCACATTTCGACTGTTCTGCTGGGAGTGAGTGATGCGGACCCCGCTGCAAACACGCACTCATCCATCCACGCAGCGTTCTCAGTTCTCAAACGCGAAATCATGCATTATTTATATGAAGCCCAATGGAATTTATACATACCTCTTTTCGATGGTGGCGGGTCCATTCGACCACGAGTCGCGCTGCGGATCGTAGATGTGGGTGGAGCGATTGACGAACGCATAGACATGATTCGACGACGCGCATACGCCAAGGGCATTCAATGGCGTCGGAAGAGAGGCGATTGGTTGCGACACACAATCATCTGAAACACGCAGAGTGCCAATAATAAAACATTAGAGAGGGCGCGCCAGCGCCCTTTCGTTTGTACTGGATGTCCCCGCGCGCTAAAATGCTCCAAAACGACTTTTCCCGAATGAAGCACTTTTCCTATAGTAAGCTCGCAAATGAGTTTCACTCTTTTCACGAGAGGTATTAGGGTGGTGAGAGAAAGATCAGAGTATTTCAATGAGGTTTTCAAATTGACAAAACTTGGGGTGAGTAGAGGGAACTGATCCCGCGAACATATTCTTGCAAAGCGAGAGCGTTACCACTACGCTAACTGGGTGTGGTGATAAGCTTTGCGAATAGGAACTGTGAATGTGTGAGATGAAACTTTCACTGACCAACAGTTTAGGGTACTGTAAAACTATAGGCGAATAGCGGGTGCGCGCCGGTGTCATCGCAGCGAATCGCGAATGTGTATGAAAATGAAATTTTGTGAAACAAAATTTATGAAATGGACAGATATTATCTTTCAAAAGTACTGCCAAGTAAAAGTAGTTGGTTTGTACTGTTGTCTCCAGTTGAGCAAAAAAGAACTGAAATGTTTTCAATGGAAACATGTGCAAACAGGCTTTCCGCATTATTCGACGTGTTATGTTACAACAGAAGTTGTGTTTTAGATAATAACTGCATAACTTTGTAAACGGGTTCATTATAATAAGGATGTTTTGCACTGGTATGAGAGAGTGAGCCTGTTGGCACATGTCTCCATTGAAAACATATCAGTCCTTTTGCTCAACTGAGACAACAGTACAAACCAACTACTTTTACTTGGTAGTATTTTTGAAAATTAAAACTCACCACTGTAAACATCGAAGACCTCACAGCTACTGAGTTGGTCTGTTCCATTGTTGCCGCCGATCGAGAAAATGTGACTGTCAATCGCAGCGACGCCGTGCCATTTGCTTAATCATTCAATATTTACTCACATGATTCTTCAGAACAAACCGCTTGGCGAGCATCTTGCCAGGGGTCGTCCACTGCTTGCCGGAGACCGCAAACGAAAACGAGGTGCGCCTCTGGCCCCAGCAGGCGCTGCCGTAGCGACCTGCCGCCTCCGGACTAGTCGCAGCCGCCGTACAGTACTGCCAATACAATACTCACTCACTCACTCACTCACTCACCTTGAGTGAGTTGATGTAGATCTCCAAGCAACGCGGATCTCCAGTGATCAGAGACTCCGAACCGACCTTCTCCAAAATGAACATATTGCCTAGCAGAGGCATGCGCACATGCGAGAGAAGACTGAAATTAACAACTTCCGCTATCAACCCTAATTCATATTTTCGATCTCTCCCCCTCTCTCTTTTTTCTCACCTCGGCAGCTCGTCAGCTCGCGTCTCCGGATCGGCTCGAACCCAATCTACGAGGAACTCGTAGACAGCCTTCTCCCCTCCAGTCAGATCGTCCGCCATGAGAAGAAGAGACACCATCTCTCGGTCCACTTCACGCAAAGCGCCAGACGACGAAATCCGTCTGGATGAGGTCACAACGTCTATGTCGTGCAGAATTGACTCACTTGAAGTTCCTCTTGATGTGCTTGCTGGCAACGTCGATCATTTCCTGGCAGTTGTAGCGCGATCCGATAGAGAGCAGATCAACACAGGTGAAATCAGACACAGAAGATGAGAGGTACCAGCAATAATATTGATAAAATAACAACACCACAATCACTCACTTTCCGCACGCCTCCTTGATATCGTCTATGAGCAGCATCGACGCGGTGTGCATCAGGTCACGAACGGACGACGGGCCTAGATAGCACATTACTAGAATGAAAACAATATAAAACAAACCGTTGATCTTTCCAGTGTACATGTATTCGACAATCGTCGACAGAGACGCGCCAGTCACACCCTAAAGGGCATCATTACAAGACTATTTGTTAAACTAAATAGAAAAAAATGTAAAGGAAGAATTCAGGATCTAGTGTATTCATAAAACTAACACTTATCAACACAACTGGTAAGATGATATGAGAACACCTAATCCAACCTTGATTTCGATTCTTTGTTTCTTGTGCTCTTCGAATCCATTGTTGAACATTCCCTCGAAGTACGGGGACGACGCCATCAACACGTTCTTGTGAGCAGATATCTACAATAATCAATACCTCAAACTATACTAATTATTACAATGCATTGAAAGCGCGATCTCACCTCGACCCTATCCGCGTTCTCCCCACCCACAAGCTCCACATCGCACAACTCACCACGTCTGAAAGAAGTCACACCCACTCACTCCTTTGTTATTGATTAAAGGTAGTACGAAAAATAAACTGCCACAATGCTCTCCACCCACAGTCGCATGTCGTTGAGTCGGCGGCAGAAGACTGGTCCAAACGGAGCCACCTCGAAGGTGAACGGGCTGGAAACAATCAATGAGAAATAGTGAAAAGGGAAAGAATAAAGTACAAAATACATAACCAAGACATTTTCGAGACACCATCCATCAATCACTAGAACAACGACTAGGGACTCACTTGTCCCCAGGTGGCTGCTGCGACATTTTCACAACTCACGTCCTGGAATACTGCAGAAACTAAAACCAATCTAACAAACCATGTTCAGATAAGAAATTCTTGGGAATTCCACTCGCATTGTGAACGAATCTTATTTTCATAAAAACTGGAACACAAAAAACAAGAGTATATTAAAGTAGCACACATTAAGCAAAATGAAACAAAACTATTATGAAAATATGAAACCGTCATGAAAGCGAAAAGTTTTGATGACGTAACTTATTACATATATTCAGTAACAAAAGTGGTTACGAAATAGAAATACGAGGCATCAAATACGTAACTATATCAATCTTCTTCTTTCAACGCATCTACACTCCGACCGCGAGGCAGACGATGTCACCGCCGGTGCGGCTCCTGGCGTTGTAGCCTCCCATCGAGAACACCACCTGAACGACAAAGAAGTTGAACATCGCGAAAGTACTACTCACTCCGTCGACAGTACATAGGCGGTTGTAGCAGCGGGTGCCGAACCCCTCGCATTCCACCTCCTTCCACTCACCGCCGTCCAGCACCTACATATTGTGAATAAGTATAACATGATATTATCGTTCAAATCAAACAAACCTTGACAGACTGTACGAAGTCCCATGTGAGCGGCAGGACTCCTCCTGCGACGACAATGCGACCCTCGCTTACAGTCACACCCGCGCCCTCCACGCTCAGACTAGGGGTGTCCGTCTCGCGCCACGCGTCCGCCCGTCGATCGTACACCTCCATCTAAGAATCAAGAAACTAATCGAACACGCATTTCCGCCTACCTTCACATCCGCAGAGCCGTTTCCGCATGGAACGAACATCTGGTCGCCGACAACAGCCAGTCGACAGACACCACGCGCTCGCTGATGCGGGCTCGCGATAGCCTGCCATCCGCGCGTGCGCGTATCCCACATTTCACTCACAGCGTACACACATTGATCCATCATCGCCACATCATCACACCTTCAAATAATAACACTTGTCATACAGTCACTACAAACAAGTGTACCCGGCATGGATGGTGTCGGGTCCGTTCGTCCACTCGTCGCGCAGCGGGTCGTAGATGTACACTGTGCGAGGACTGTCACTTCCGTCCAAATCAAACGTCATTCCACCGACGGCGTAGACACGCTCCGTCGACGCGCACACTCCGAGAAAGTCGCGGGGTTGCGGCAGACTGGCGATCCACGTCGGCTGACCTGAAGAAATATGGAAATGAACAGAAAATGAAATGCGTGAAATGCTGACCCGAGTATGTGTTCCACACCTCGCAGGAGCAGAGTGTATCGAAGTTGCGTTCATCACCGGGGGCCTGGCGCTGGCCGACGACTCCGCCATAGCCCCCAATCGAGAAGATGAGTCCATCGATGACGGCAGCGCCGTGACTCTTGCTACAATTTAATATATAGCACGCGAATCTCGGAGGAACGCTACCGGTTGGAGAGAGGTGTGGTGGGATGCGTCCACTGCCTGGTGGACACTTGGAACGGGAACACATTGCGAGCGCGGTCCCAGCTAGCGCTTCCATACCGGCCAGCCGCGTCACTGCTATCCGAAGCAGCAGCAAAGTACTATCAAGGCACTATCTTCCAAACATTCCGATTGGAACACCCACCTTGAGTGCATTGATGTAGATTTCGGAGCAGCGCGGGTTCCCAGAAATCAGAGGCTCACCGGCAACTTTGTCCGCGACGAACGCTCCGCCCAGTTGAGGGAAGCGGATCAGAGGCAGAAGGCTGCAATATGTGTGTCCGCGTCTGCTTCTTTATCCCTTTCCACACCTCGGCAGCTCATCAGCTCGCGTCTCCGGATCGGCTCGAACCCAATCTACGAGGAACTCGTAGACAGCCTTCTCCCCTCCAGTCAGATCGTCCGCCATGAGAAGAAGAGACACCATCTCTCGGTCCACTTCACGCAAAGCGCCAGACGACGAAATCCGTCTGGATGAGGTCACAACGTCTATGTCGTGCAGAATTGACTCACTTGAAGTTCCTCTTGATGTGCTTGCTGGCAACGTTGATCATTTCCTGGCAGTTGTAGCGCGATCCGATAGAGAGCAGATCAACACAGGTGAAATCAGACACAGAAGATGAGAGGTACCTGATTTGACTGGAGGAATACAACACAACCACGAACAACAACAGTGACAACAACAATGCTAACAACAACGCACTTTCCGCACGCCTCCTTGAGATCGTCCATGAGCAGCATCGACGCGGCGTGCATCAAACTCTGCACCGACGACGCATCTGAAAATTAATGGAATCAAATATTTATAGCCATCGAATATAAATATATCTCAATTCGTACCGTAGCTGATCTTACCGACATACATGTACTCGATGATCGTCGTCAGAGCCTTTTCCGTCATGCTCTGATTCGAGAACGATAAATGAGCAAATCAATTAAACAACTTACCTTTACCTCAACCTTGTGTTTCTTGTTCTCCTCGAATCTGTTGCTGAACATGGCCTTGAAGTAAGGAGACGACGCGGCCAAAACGTTCTTGTGTGCAGTAATCTGTAATGATGTACACTATAAATGTAAGTATCAAACTATAATGTATCCTCACCTCGGCCTTTTGCTTTCCCGTGCCAGCTACCAGCTCGACATCGCAAAACATACCGCTCCTACAACAAAACCAGGGTGATATTTCGACAGGCTAGGCTGCATATATCGAACTCACAATCGTTGTTCGTTCAGCTCGCAAAACGCAGCCGCAAACGGATTGTTATCGAACTCGAATTTTCTGTAAGCAAAGCCATTACAACAAACAACAACATGCAAAAAACTTTACAAACACTAACGGTTGTTTCGAGCGACGAGGAGGCATCTCGATGGATGGTAGAGGGCCCCTGAGACTGCCACTGCATAAGCGTCATAGATATTTAAACAAACAAAACAACATTACAAAAATTTGAACAAACAAAAAAAAGAACAAATATTTTTAAAAAAATCTAAATTACATCACCAAAGTTGTGTACGTGGTGTAAATCTCTTATTTCGGATAAATATTACTACTTTTTGATTATGAAATCCCGTAGTCTCGATCAGTTGATGAAATGTATTTATTTTTAATTTAAAAAAAATGTTGCGAAAGCTGAATATAGAAGTATTCAATAAATATCGTTCATGAAACTGACAACTATTCATCTTCACCAACATCTAAAGAAGCCGATCAATAAATCGCACTGCCGTCATCAGAGAGAGAGAGAGAGAGAGAGAGAGAGAGAGAGAGAGAGAGAGAGAGAGAGAGAGAGAGAGAGAGAGAGAGAGAGAGAGAGAGAGAGAGAGAGAGAGAGAGAGAGAGAGAGAGAGAGAGGGAGAGAGAGAGAGAGAGAGAGAGCAAAGAGAGAAAAGAGAGAGAGAGAGAGAGAGAGAGAGAGAGAGAGAGAGAGAGAGAGCAAAGAGAGAAAAGAGAGAATGATTGGATCAAACGACTCCTGTCATCTGACCGTTTGAGCCACCACCAACCCGGAGTCGTTGGTTTGGAATAATGAAGTTTCACAAGAATGGAAACCCCAAGTTCCCAAGTACGCGCCTGTGGCAGCCGGCGAGACAGCGAGGAGTCCGACGAGCGCCGCGCCCGAGCTCGCGCCAGCCAGCTGAACGGGTTCAGTCTCAAAGCGATTCCGAAGTGTTCCGAAGTATTTGGTAGTACTCCGAGGGTGATTCGAACAGCAATTCCGAAGTGTTTCAAAGAGACTGACAGCTACTTGAATCGATAAAGGTGTGGTCAGTCTCTTCGAAGTCTGTATCGAAAAGAGTTTCGAAGAGACCGGCCGCTACTTACGTAAGGTGAATGTTAGCAGTGTTTTCCTACCGTGATTCTCTCCGTGTTCACTCCCCACAGCTCGGAGTTCTCGTGTATGAACCGCAGCGCCGAGAGGATGTCGTGCAGTCCCAGGTCTCTCATTACTCCGAAACTCGCTACTGCACGTTTTGCAGTCGTGTTTGGTGTCACCATCAGGACACCATAGTATCGACATCCACTCATCGACACCACAAAACCAAAATAGCACCACTTGACGATTGCCGATAGAGTGTCGTGATGAGGACAGTGATTCTTTCTTCTGGGCAGATTTAGAGTGATTTCGGAATATCATGATACCTTAACTTAATTATTAGCAATAATTATTTATTAAAAGTATGGTACAGACGCCAATAGTGTCAGTAGCTATACACACAACTTGAGACTAACATTATAAAAAGGTATATGATACAACGTATGTGGCCAGTTATCAACATCTAAAACTTGAGGGTGTTATACAAAGTGAGTGCTACTAAATACAGAATATCTAAGGTGCGAGTCTACGCAGTAGACTCCACGAGGGCAGCTACGCAGTGTTCACAGCTGGCTCTTCACAGAGCGCACAGTCTCGTCAATCGCCTAGAAAATGGGAATCAAAAAAGGCAATGGGATTATTACTTTCACACCCTCGCGCCATCCATGAACTACACTGTGAAACATAACTCTTACCAAACAACCAACATGAGCTACAATACATTTCACATTGTTCCTTTCCTTAAAAGAGCTTCCTACCGTTTCTCCCCAACCTATGAAACGGCTACCAAACATACTATGAACTTCTTCCTATTCCTCTCCCTCCCTCTCTCTCTCCCATTTCTATCTCTTTCCTCCTTTCTCTCTCATCCTTTCTCTCCCTACCCCTCCTCTCTCTCTCTCGCTCTCTCTCTCTTTCGCTCTCTCTCTCTCTCTCTCCATCTCTCCTAACCCCCCCCCCTCTCCTCACCTTGGCGACGTACTCGACGTTCTTGGTGTTGAGGCCGCAGATGTTCACGCGACCGTCAGTCAGAAGGAACACCTGTAACAATCATTCAATATTATCCACATCCGCATCCACATCAAATTGTTGCCATAACTAGTGTCCATACGATATAACAGTACGAAAAACCCCAAAAAAATCGCTTCCACACAACATCCACGTGATACGTTTCTCCAAACTGGTATAACCTAGATGTACGATAACTACTGTAATAATCGGAATCGACATTGTCGCTATGGCTCAAATCAAATCAAATGTTTATCCAACATATTCATGTACATCATCGCATTGTCACTATGGCTATGATACAGTAATCCAACCCCTCCCTTCTCCCTCACCTTGTGCTGCTTGACGAGGTGGTCGACCTGCGCCGCGTTCAGGCCAGTGTAGCTGGAACGGGTATCTCTCTCTCTCTCTCTCTCTCCACCCCTTTCTCTCCATCCCTCCCTCTCTCTCCCTCTCCCCCTCTCTCTCCTACCTGAACATTCCAATCTGCTGTGTGATGTGTTCCCAGGTGCCGGGTGTTCCGAGTGCCTCGAGATGACCGCGAAGAGCCGCGCGCATCTCCTTGATGCGAGACGACATGGCCTGCAACGTGGGTTCGGCATGGACATAGATAATTCGGCAGAATAGTAAAATCCAGCTTTTCCCTCGTAAACTGTCCCTTATCCTGTATGTTGTCAAAAGCTCATTGTTTCGATACCAATAAACAGGAGTGAGTAGCGAGTCGCATTGTCGTTGACAAGTGACTACAGAAAACAAGAGAGCTCTCACTGGTTTCTTTGTAACACAACGAGAGAGAGAGAGAGAGAGAGAGAGAGAAAGAGAGAGAGATGACATCCCCGCCGACCTTGATGGCGTTCATCCACTGCTGTCGCATCTCCGGTCGGGTCAGCACCATGTGCACGATGCGCGCGCCGTGCGACGGGGGGTTAGACCTGCAGGTATGGTTATAATCTTATAGTAATGGTTATAGTCTTATAGTTTATAGTCTTATAGTAGTAGGGTATGGTTATAGTCGTATATGGTTATAGTCTTATAGTAAAGTCCTCCCCACTTCTCTAGGAGCACGATTTATGCGCAAGCAAGTGGTGTACGTTGTGGCAAACAATCTACGAGTTAGCAGACCTGCAGGCACAAGTTGTTTGTTGTTTATCATATTCATATGTAACGATTACGGATAAATGATTGATAGTCTTTTGTCAGCCTGACTGCGAAATACAGCATTGTGGGTGCTAGCACCTACTACAGTGAGAATAAGTGAAATGTAAGGAAATGTAGAGAAAGCACCTGTAATTTTTTTTAACGAAAATACTTTTGATGTCGAAAAAGTTAGATGTCATACGCTCCTTCTATGCGCACCGACGAGTAATAATACGGTTCAGACAATTAAACCCATTCGCTCAGAAGAACATGCAATTCATCAATCAGATCGTCTGAATAGGAATCAAATAATGCTCATTACATGAAAAGTACATTTACTTTAAGAAATAGAGGAAAAGAAAAGAGAAAGAAGACATTGTTATTTGAATCTAGGTGAAAAAGAAAAGGACAAATGGCGGCTATTGCTTTTTATACCCGGACTATATGCAAATGCCGAGAGAGTAAGATATGCAAAATGCTGATCAAAAAAGAATCAATGCAATACAGTTGTGTGAAAGGATACCTCGACTTGGTTTGTTGTATCATTATTCCAGCGCCAGCAAAATACCAATCCTAATAAAACACAAACCCCCAATAGCAACCCACAACATCTACGATATACGTTTCAGCTCACAACTAAACTAGCTCGTTTAAAAGAAAACACAATAGGCTGCATATCTTACGAATCGAAATCACCGCATTAACAGTCCCTATCACAAATTCAGGAGAAAAAGAGAGAGAACGACAGACAGAGAAACAGAGACACAGAGACAGAGACGTACCAGTTTCCTCGGATGACGAGGCTCATCTGGCTCTTGAATCCGGCGAGGACGGCCGGATCAGACACCACCACAGTCAGGTTGCCCACGCGCTCGTCTAGAAAGAGAAAAGAGAAATTGGTGATGTAAAAACCTTCTATGAAAACCTTGGGCTAACTTTTCTGTCTAGGAACAGATACGCGTTCGTCTGCAAAGAGGAGAGAACAATGACCTAGTACTTTGTAATACAATTGGTTTTAATATAAACAACTCAAGGATGCATTAATTGAATTGAATGACGATGAACGTCGATGTTATAGCATCTATGAAACGTATAGTATCATGCATGAATTAAAACAAGAAACTTTTCTCGTTAAAGAAGAACTCCGGGGAAAAATAGAGTGCCCGGGGATCGGGGGAAATCATGGTTCGCGATCACGATAATGACATTCAAAATTTTGGGAGCAATCACAAATTTGCATATTGAATTTACCAGTCCGATTCCGCGTGACAAACGAATATCCAAACACGGGCGGCCTCAGCTGGTACATATATAGCTGTAGCTCTACCTACTTTCGCCGGTTCAAACGGCCGATCAGCCTCGTGTTTTTGTTGATTTCTATCGAATACTTCTCGTTCACCCATTTTCGCGCCAAAAGATTGATCAGAGCGCACATATGTTGACCTCACCGGGCACAGCTCACTCTTTCCCCGGTCTTCTTCTTTAACCGAAACTTTTTCAATACACACTAATCTACAGCTAAAAATCAAAATAAACTACAACTAACGATCGAGTTATTCATGAGCATGAAACGTTTCTTTTCAATACATGCAAATTTGCGAATACATCGCAAACAATTTTATATATATATATATATATATATATATATATATATATATATATATATATATATATATATATATATATATATATATATATATATATATATATAAACTGACTGTAGAGTCCGAAGTTCTTGGCGAACGACTGAGCGACAACCATCTCCATGCCCTGCGAGACAAAGTAGCTGAAAGAAGGCTCTCTCTCTCTCTCTCTCTCTCTCTCTCTTTCTTTCTCCCCCCCTCTCCCCCCCTCTCTCTCCTCAATTCTACCTCTCTCTCTCCCTCCACTCTCTCCCTCTCTCTCTCTACCTCTCTCTCTACCTTTCACTCTCCCCTCTCTCTCTTCCCCTCCTTCCACTCCCTTTCTCCCCCCTCTGCCTCTCTCTCTACCTCTTTATCTCCCTCCCTCCCCCTCTCTCCTCGCACCCTCTCTCTCTCTTTCTCTCTCTCTCCCTCTCTCCAATCTCTCTCTCCCTCTCACCGAATAGCCCAGCTGTCCGCATCGGGGTCTCCGCTAGCGAATCCCTGGTAAGCAATGTCGAAGAAAGTGAAGTGGTTCTTGCGCTAAAAAGAAAACAATTATATGATGACAAACACCGCAATTGAAAACAATCACCAAACCATAATATCTTGATGGTGAATACCATTTGCATTTGCGGAAAATATTCAAACGACTACTGAAGTCATATTGATTAAACGACACATAAACGTCCTATCGTTAGTAGGTGAAACATACAACTCATGGGAAAAAGAATCATAACAATTTACGATGTTACCCACACACCTTGAGCACAAAAGAAACTACAGTCTACAGTATCCCTTTCCAATATACCGTTCCCCTGCATACCTTGATGACGTCACAGATCTGCTTCCACTGCTCCTGGGTGGGGTCCATGCCGGTGGGGTTGTGGGCACAACCGTGAAGGATCACAACCGACCTGAAGGAGGAGAAGGTGAGAGAGAGAGAGAGAGAGAGAGAGAGAGAGGGAGAGAAAGAGAGAGAGAGAGAGAGAGGGAGAGAGAGAGGATGTGGAAGAAACCCACTTCTCGGGCGCCGCCTCGAGGTCTTTGCACATGTTGTCGCAGTCCACCTTCTTGTGCTGGGGATCCCAGTACTTGTACTGGTTCACCGAAGTGAACCCGGCCTTCTTGAACACAAGCATGTGGTTGCCCCTGGAAATAAACAATCAAACAAATTTTCACTTTTCATGTTTTGTTATAATATTGCCTCGATGAATTAAATACAACACGGAACACCGCCACTTGTCAATTCCATGAAACGTACTTGTCACACTGTCATAATGCATCATTTTGCGCCATCCGCGAAACACATCCATCTCACTCTTCCTACATCAACTAATGGAAAAATGAATCAAACTCGGAATCCGTATCAGTTACAATAAAGTGCACTATTACAATTACTTCTCCTTTCTCCTCTCTCCCTTTCTCCTCTCAAAATGAATTAAACTCAGGATCTGTACTAGTTACAAGTTACAATATTACTATCACCACACCCCCCCCCTCACCATGTCGGGTTACTCGTGTACATGGTCTTCAGTCCCAGTACATGGCAGAGGAACTCGGCGCCCGCGCGGAGCGAGCCAGTACCCGACAGACACTGCACACCAGTCACACGGCCCTGGAAGTAGCAAGTAGTAGATTACAGTAGTACATAAGTACAACACTATGTCTTGTTTCACCACACACAACCGTTTACCCAGAACGGATCAACAAGTATAGTAGTAATTAGTAATTACAGTACTACATGTTCATCTACCGTACCTCCTTGATGGCGGGTGAGTCGGCGCCGAGGACGAGCTCCGAGGCGGCCTGCAAGGAAGAAGGGATAGAGATGAACAGACTACAACTACAAACATAGGCGTTTCCCTCGCAGCTTATTCAGAATGAACATCTCCACATAGGAAAACAGAAAAAGTGTTGTACTTTGCCAGTTTGAGTTTCTTATGATATCAACTACGCTGAATTAACACTAGCCATAACCATTTCACCATTTCACGTGATTACGACACCGATTCCCACGCATCTCTCTCTCTCTCTCTCTCTCGCAATACCACTTTTTGCAGATCTAGCCAGTGTGTTGTGATAAGAATCAAAGAATCGCGTGTTCGGGAAAACGACAGATAGACGGAAACGGGTAGAAATCGGAGATGAGAGCAGATGATGAAAAAGCCAAACAACAAAACGGGTCAATGCAACCATGCGCGTGGCAACCCCCTAATTTTAAACTATTGTAGTCAAAACAAATAGTGTTTTGTGGCGTATATAATGCAGTTGCAGAGGCAGTCGTGAAGTGGAATAGACCAATCTCTACATTGACATAGAATACAAATAGAATAGTAGACTGTTTTCTACATTGACCTCGCATGGCGCGCGCATCGCTACTCGAGTAATCCAAAGTATTCAAACTAACTTTAGTCGTATTTATAAGTCAGTTTCGAAAGGGGAAGTAGTGATTTCAGAAAGCCCAAGCGTACCTTGCAGAACGGCTCGTATCCGAGTACGGGCAGATACTCGTGGTTGAGGGTCTGGTCGGCGGCCAGCACTCGCTCCGCCTCCCGCACCACCGGCAGCACCCACGGCTGACCCTCCTCCGTGCGGTACGCTCAAACAATAATAATAATAATAATAATAATAATAATAATAATAATAATAATAATGTTTATCTGTGAAGTAAAAATGGAGTACGTTCGAAACAGGCTCATTACTATGTTCAGGCATCGATCGGGGAACATGTGCAAAGCGTGAGTCCCTCCCACATGTACGTTTCAAACAGACGAGATACGTTTCAGACAGACGCGCGTAATAATTGTACATTTTACACTACAATGCACATCTTGTAGCCCTAGTAAACAAGTACATGCACACTGCGCTCAAACATCAATTAGATACGTTTCAGACCCACATTATTCTCTAAACTACGATGTATGAAATAATGATGTTGATGTTTCAATGACCTGAAGACATATCACTGACAATAACGGGTTATCTATTAGAGCATCAAATTGAAATCGTACTCTTCCCACCTCCAATGGTGAGGTTGACCTTCTGGGGCGCCGTCTCCTGCACGTACAGGTTGTTCATGTAGAACACCTGAAACGAGCGAGTACGGTAATTGTGAAATGATTACGGTATTTTGTATTTCTATGAGAAGTGATTTTTGAATTACAACTATAAACATACCTCAATTGGCGGGGCGACGGGGACACCGGCAAAGAACGACATCTGCAAGAAGTGCAGATTACTGTAGGTATACGGTACGTTGAAATCGCGAAATAGACAAAACAAGAGATGGCGAGATGTGTGTTTACCGCTAGAACTTCGGGACAGGTTTCCATGGCGGGCAAAAATGTTACAACAATGGATTTGGAGCGGATATTTGGATAGAGATGGAGTGAATAGATTGAAACGCGCGTTGCAGTGGAGCCGACACACTTTTGACTGGTTTTCAAAACGGAATACTGTAATGGTCAGGTATGACCCGGTTCCTGGTTGGAGAGATAATGAGGATTGATGCACGGCTCCGTACAACATAGCAAAATCACTAGACTAGACTACGTCGGAACCTTGAAACTGGTCAAATAATCCAAAAGCAGCGAAGCGAGAGAGTGCGATTCGAGTTTAGGTTCCTCTTTACACTCTTGAAAATGAAAGCAAGGTCACTACTTTTCGCATAACTCGCAATGGCAGAATCGATACAGGAACAGGCCACGGATTTATTCATGGAACGTAGCTTATCTGATTTGTGATAAGATGAAATCATCCTAGAGAATTCTTGAGATGCAGGCTCTGCTACCATCACAATAAACCAAACTGCCAACCACACAACACGCTGCAATCGATAACAGCTGACAGAGGCATGCGTGCGGACCAGGAGAATATGACGAAAAACACGCTGCGGCAACGTGCGTTAGGGGAAAAGAGTTCGCATGTGTGAGCGGAGTATGCTCAGACAACAGAAAGAGAGGTGGTCAGAGCGTGAGAGAAATGGGGCGCCGAACGATTGCATCGACTCGCAAAACCTTGTTTACATTCTATTAACATGGCCTGCACTGCAAATGTAATGTTGACGAACGTGCTATCACAATCGAGACATGAAAATATAATGAGAGATTGGTGATACACAATTTGACCGGCCGATGATAAGTGGGCGTTATCAACACGGGGTGATGCGAATGAAAACACGGGGAAAACATCCGATTTTCCGCAGCGACTCCGATTGTGGGCAGTTGACAAAAAATTTGGCGAAAATGTAGAGTTGTTGGTAGTGGGAATGAGAGAAGTGGGAGGGAGTGAGAGAGCGACTGAGCCGGCAGGTGAGCGTAAACAACGACCTACGGTCTGTGGCAAACTCGTTTGACTAGATTATGAATCGATAACTGATAAGCAATACTGGAAAACAACAACAAAAGGACGAACGGCGACGATGATTCAAAGGACCAGAATTCAATCAATCAAATGCGCGAACAGTGGACGCTAAAACAATTGTGCAGCGTTGTGCAACGCCGACACTATGCACTAAGTTTTTTTTAAGTGTGAAATGTATGTTATTGTTTTTTTTTAAATAAAGAATTATAAGTGGTTTGATAAAACGACAAAACACAAAACGGGTTTATCCGAACTAATGAAAAGCTTCAAAATTTCGAAAACTTTGTACATCAACGCTAAGCACAGCAACGATTTCTTCAGAAGTGTACATGATGAAGGAGATGATAAGGAGATGTGAGAAAGCTAATCACAAGCCACGCCCACATATTACCATCCCCTCATTTGCATATCATATAGTGTCGACACGTCTCGATGGATAGCTAGCACCAGTCACTCGCCTGTCGCGCGCTCGCATCCGACGGTCGAACGAGAGAGAGAGAGGAGACATGACTCGCAAGGACGGAAAGAAGAGTGCGCTCTCTCTCTCTCTCTTTCTCTCTCTCTCTCTCTCCCTCTCTCACCTCACCCACCCCTTTCAGACAAGGATGAGGGCAAGGCCGGCAAGCCGCTGCCGAGGAAGTGGGTTGTTTACTTGTTTACTTGTTCACTCCCCTTACTCGTTCCCCTCCAGGTGCATGGTGCTGCGCCGCTCGTATCCCTCGGAGGACGTGTGCAAAACGGAGCTGCGCCTCGTCACCTACACTAAGCGCAGCCAGGTCGCCGAGGATGTGCCCATCGAGGTACGGTAATACCGTAATCGTACTGGAGACACCGTGATTGTATTGTATCGTACTCTATGCGTGGTAACTGAGTGTTTCTTTTTACGATAACCTGTATTACTATACTGTATACGTTATTCTTTATAATGTAATCTACCGTATCCCTAGCTCTCGGTTCTGACGGACGCGGTGCGCTTTCTGCTCTCGAAGGTGAAGGACCTGGAGGAGAATCAGAAGGAGACGCCCACCTCCTCTCAGCCCAGTCAGAAGAGCAGCAAGGAGAAGGAGTCGGAGAAGAGGGTACTGTACTACCGTATACCGACGCACCTACCGTATACTTAGGTCCCCGCGGGCGCCGATCCGTACGGGACCGAGGAGAGTGAGTCGGAGACGTCGTACACTCCCCTTGCCGAGGAGGACCGCCGCCTTCTCGCCGGCAGCCTCGACACTCTCCAGGTATACGGTACATACCGTATACCTAACAGTTACCGTAATTCGCCTTCAGAACCTGATCGAGCGTCTCGACGGTCTGGATGCGGGCGTCGGCCACAACAAGCCCGAGATTCGCATGCTGCGCGCCGATGTGGGTTACGGTAGATTGACTATGGGGTACGGTAGATTGACTATTGGGTACGGTAGATTTAATGTGGGATACGGTATATTGAAGTCTAGGTGGCGGACGTGCGTTCGGAGGTTCGCGAGCGTCTCGATCACGACGATCCGTTCACCGAGGGACTCTGCCATCGGATGCGCGAGGTACGGTAACTCTAGTACGGGTTACGGTAGTTTAAATTCTTACTGTAGGTTCGCGACCAGGCGGCCGGCATTGAGCACCTCCACATCAGCGCTGCCGTGAGTGTCATTTGATTATCGATCGATTATCGATCGATTGCTTTTTAGAGGCGTCGCTACCACTAGACACTCTACCCAAGACACGACCACAACCTTACAAATTAATCGTTTTTGCATCGTGAAATTCAACTCAATCTCGTGTGTATTAAAGTTAAACCGGACTTTCGAGATAAACAC